>CAMTDV010000025.1:36566958-36739779 GCA_947069175.1 Scalesia atractyloides
GGGTGTCGAATTTACAATCGAAGTTTGAAGCTCCCACAAAAGAGGAAGTTGAACTTGTGTTGTACGACGTGGCGAGTTCGGTTGCTGACAGGGGCGAAGTATAGAAGGGGCCGGGGGGCGCTCGACTCCCGAACTTTTCGCTCAGTAGTGTTATATATGTAGTTTTCATATAGTAATTTTTGGGTATATACGTTTTCGACCCCCCGGTTCTATAGAAATTTTTGGCTATATACGTTTTCGACCCCCGTTGAAAATCTCAAGCTTCGCCACTTATTGTTGAGTTAATGAAAGATCGTTACGGAAATTATATAATGCAGAAGCTTGTTTGTGTGTGTTCAGAAGGGGTTAATTATTCGATCGGTTGATATTATAGTTCTTGTTTGTATGAGTCCATATGGGTATGTTTTGTTTAATTATTTGTGGGTTTTGAGGGTAATGTGATAATTAATGTTTGTGGTTTTGTAGGACACAAGCGGTTCAGAAGTCGTTTGAGAATTTTAATTCGTGGGTTCAGATTATGACGGTGATCAGGGCGTTACACCACGGTGCGGCCCAATTGGGGAATGATCCGAATGCTCATCATGTTATCGTTTAATTCACTTTGATTCTTATTTTAACAAGGTTTAGTTTTGTTTTTGTGTCATCTTGTTTTCTTGATTCTTTTATAGTTGTGTCATCATGTCCGACACCCATGTTGATCTTTTGTTAGATTTTTCTGTTGTTAACTAACTAAAATATAGTAATGACACAAATGGTTCTCAGAATTAAAAAGAATAATGACGTAAATAGTCCTTTTAAAATGGAAGGGTGTTTTAGTCATTTTATTGAAATTTAACATAAAAAATAACTAAGTTTGGTGTTAGTACCCATATGTGTTATGAAATTGAAACCATTAAACCTGAACTTATTAAAAAAATTAGCACCCAAAGGTGAAACTAGCTATAAACCACAGGGTTCATTTATATAATTAACTCTAATCTTTTAGATATGTTTACTATAATTTTATTTTGTTTCAGAACATAATGTTTTTAATTCGTCAAACCTTTTAGCTCATAACTTAATAGCTTTTAGATATTTACATCTCATTCTTTATACTCGTGCTACTCATAAAAATTAGAGTAAATTACAAGTTTTGTCTTTTATGTTTACACTAAATTGCAAGCGCTGTTCTTTTTTCTAAAAATTTATAGGCGGTGTCCTTAACCTTCTAAAATCTTGCACGTTATGACCTTTAAGCCAAACCCCGTTAGATTTTTTAGTTAAATCTGGTCATGTGCCTTGCACACGAGGTATTTTTATCATTTCACCATCCCAAAGACTATTTTGTAAAAAAAACATTTATTCAGGGACTATTTTGTATAAAACTTCAAAAAAAATATAAACTCTCTATATCTCTCTCTCTCTATATATATAATCTGAAACTCATCCCTGTCTCTCCTCTTTTACACTTTCCCACTAAAGAAAAATCCTATCTATCTTTACGAATATTGCAAGAGCAACAACCAAACCTTATATCTCTCTCTTCATCACAACATCAGCAGATCTCGCTCTCTTAAAACGCAACGACAACGGATCTTCTACTCTGTTCTTATAGATTACAAAAAGAGGCTAGTATACAGATAAATGTTTCCGGTGGTGGAGGGGTGGCTATGGTTGGAGGCGAGATGGTCGTGACAGGGGTTCTGAGTTGGTTTGCGAAGGGTGGGTACGGTCGGATCTATTTCCATTCTTTCTTTACAAATAACGATGATGGAGATCTATTGTAAGGCATTGGTGGTGACGATGATGAGGTGCAGAGGTTGGTGATGAAGATGGTGTACGGTGATGGGTCGAGGTGAGAATACGGTGGTGTTTGTTAGTGGTGATGGGCAGTAGGTGGATCCGGTGGAGATGAAGAAAGCTGGTGGTTTAAATGGTGGTGGTGGGTTTTAGCGGATGAAGATGTGGTCGGGTGGCGTGTTAGTGACGGGGTTGGAGAGTGGTTAATGAGTTGTTTGTTAGAGAGAGAAGAGAGAAAGGGAGAGCTTTCAGATTATACAAAGAGAGAGAGATGGAAAGTTCATATATTTTTTTATTTTTAAGTTTTATACAAAATTGTCCCTGAATAAAAGTGTTTTACAAAATAGCCTTTGGGATGATGAAATGACAAAAATACCCTCTTGTGCAAGGCATCTGACCAGTTATTTTAACCAAAAAATCTAACTGGGTTTGGGTTAAAGGACTAACGTGCAAGATTTTGGAAGGTTAAGGACACCGCCTGTAAACTTTTTGAAAAAAGGACAGCGCTTGCAATTTTGTGTAAACATAAAGGACAAAAATTGTTATTTACTCTAAAAATTAAATTTAAGAAAACTATCCAAAAACATCACCTCCATTGCATTCCTTTAAAGCAAAACCTTACTTTAATGGAATGGATCGGGGAAAGGAATGGACGAGGTAATGGAATGGATCATTATCATTCCATGTCTTGTTTGGTTATCATGTGAAAATGAAAAGAATCATTACTCTGTGTTGTTTGGTTTACGAAAAATAAAATCGGTAGTGAGTGGCGGTGGTCGGAGGTGTAACGCCTCACATTTATGTACTTTTCTTATTTAGAAAGTTGTATTCACAATTCTGTACGTGACATACTACAATGCTAATTCATGTAAATAAGTGTTGTATTGGATCTCCAAATTAAGAAAGGAAAGATGTAATTATTATTATAAAGAGTTGTTTTAAACCGTTTCAAACATGTTAGAAAGTTAATAACAAAAGAAATATTAAGGTTCGTATATTTCGCTGCATCTACTGGTTAAAACATGTTAGGGTCTTATAATTTTTTTTCCACTGCATCTGATTCAAAGAATATTGTCAACCTCGAATATCATTCACAGTCTGCACCTTCTTCGAATGTAATATAATGGGTATGATTGGCAAAAGTAGCTGGTGGCTGGAAGCTTGTAGTTGATGGCTAGAAGCTGGTAGTTTTAGTTGTAGCTTTTTAGATACATTTATGTGTTTAGCAGAGTAACTAGAGCTTTTAATAAAATGTATAAAATAACCAAAATTGACATAATTGAAAAAACATAATACTAAAATAGATGTTAAAATAATCATTTTTTCCATAAAAGCTTGTAGCTCCTTCTAAACGCTACTAGTATGATCGTTTAACCAAAAGTTTCTGGCTCCGAACCTAAAAGTTTTAAGCTCCTTCAACCAAACAAGGTTTTTTTATAGAGTATGGGCTTTTTCTTAAAAGCTTAAAGTTAGAAGCTCATAAAAGCTTCATGCCAAACATAACAAATGTTTCATATTATAGTACAGTTATCTTTTATTAAGTTAAATCTAGTACATATTTTTATATCTTAGTTTTTTAGGAATCTGTGTCTTTTACCGAAGAGAATACAACACCTATAAGAATAAGGTTGAAAACACACATGTAGTGGATCTTAAACGGAACATTGAGGAAACGAAAACACGCATGTAGTGCTTGCTATATATGTCGTAAAGCCTCACAAAAAGGAGCAAGTCGTTGCTGGGAATTGGAAAGACAATCGACAACTTTTAATTCCTAAACTTGAAAAGTGAACGGACATCTCAAAATCAGTCACGAGTTTTTATTTTATTGTCTTAAACTCATTTTAATCTTTGGTGTGTTTTGAAGAATTTATGGTTGTGGTTTGTTTTAAACAGTTTATTATTTTGGTTTGTGAGTTTATTAACTTTCGAGACATTATATTATTTGTTTTTTTTTTTAAAGTTGTAATTATAATTTATTATTTTGTGACATTATATTGTTTGGTTATTTACTTTCAAGACATTATATGGAATTCGTATGCAAAGTTTCCAAATTAAACTATACGGCATTGTTCATTAAACAAACATAAGATGTTATTGAATGAAAATAACATCTAATACTTTGACATTACTTTACAAAATTACATACTTTTATTGTTAAAATTATAGAAAAGATAATGAATGTAATGAATAATGTTATTAAATATATTGAAATTTTAAGATTAGAGTTTTTTATTGCCGACTTTCCCTAACAGTAACAACTATACTTCATTATCGGCATGTTTTGCAATGAAAATAAATAAAAGCCAAGGACAATCTTTACCTATAATTGGTTTGTATTTGAAAAACCCACTCTTCATTCACAGCCAATTGTATGTCGTTATGTCAAGAGTAAAAAGCAAGCCAATTTAAAGTTTTAATAATAGGTAAGGATGTCAATGTTACGAATAAAACATCTAAAGCCGTGTACAAGTAAGTTTTTAGAGATTTATGAATAATTTATGTATTATGCTAAATATGAAATTGTATTTATGTTTCGCTTTACCGTTTAAAAAGATTAAAGATGTTCGTTATTCGTTTATCATTTATAATATGTTCCCTTGCTAAGCCTATGTATCACACGGGTAGTTAACCTAGTACTCTATATGTAGATTTTAAATAAATTACTTCTTTTTTATATATTTGTGGCTGTTTTCCTTCCTCATTCTACGTGTCCAACGGTCATCGTCCAATGCTAGTGAGTCCCCCCACAGAAAATTCACCCACGCCCCGGTCATGCCCTATCGGGACAGTGTTTCACGCCTATTTGGACTTATGTGGCAAATAGGCGTTGAACCACGTCTTGTAAATAAATGCTATACTTGGAAGCTCCTTCCCCACCTAAGGCCACAAACTATGATTAAAAACTACGATTAAAAGTTCCTGTGATGATTAACATAATGATTGACTCACCGGAGAAGATCCAGAAAAACGTGGGTCGTGTTAAATACGACACATTAACACGGCTAGTGAACCTAAACATGACACGTTTAACTAAATGTGTTATTTTCTTAAAAACTGCACGACACAACACGCTTAACAAGATTAAATGTAACCAATTCGACGACGACACATTTAACACAATTACATATAAGCATTCAATAGCATGAATAACACTATACGTTTAACACAAGTCACTAAACACGGTTGAGAAAAATAAGACACAATTAACAAGTCACTAAACATGGTTAAGACACAAATAACACGGAAAAATAAAAGTTACCGAAAACAATAATTCATATTTAAATAAGCTAAAAACAATGTTGTTTAATTAAACAAGTCATACACGAGTCCTATCGACCTATTAACAGTTAAACGTGTTATGGGAGTCATTGACAAGTTAAGCGAGTTAAACCCACTTAAACACGTTTTTACTCGTGTCATTAACGTGTTACCCGTTCAAGGCCTGAACTCGTTTATCCCAAACACTAACCCGTTTAACTTCACGTCAAGTCATGGTGATTGCTGATCACAGATTTGTGCCATTAATCTCCAGCCCGAGGCTGTCCTTTTCGTCCTCATTCCTTGTGATCCACTTGCAAGTGTTGCAAGCCTACTAGTGATAAAACACAATTTATTCCATACTATTTTCTTTTATTTATCGTTTCATTACACCCGCTTCATCTTTCTTCGCTATAGCACTTGATCATCTTCACTTTGTTTCCTTTATTTTTCCAACATGCAACTCTTTTTTTGCAAATTAACTTGTCATATCAAACTAAAGCAAGATCAAACAACTTGACAAATTTTCAAACAATTACATAATAACATCTAGCCTTTCACACCAATCATCAATATTGTATGTTTCGCACATAAGAAGCTCACGGGGTTGTTGTCCGGGTGAAAAATTCCACAAGGTCAGTGATCATGGATTGTTTCTACGCATTAACCGTAAAGTTCTCCTCGCATCCGGTCATTGCACTACATTGGTGATATTTGAAACAAAACATTCATTACGGCTTAGTATTTTTCCTACGGGCAAAACAAACTAATTACACATTCATAATATTTAAGGCGATGCATGCCTTATGGCTCGATATCTTTTCTAAGAACAGAATAAAACTATTAACGTAGGACTCGACAAAACTATTAAACACGAAAACATACATCCCACCGAATAGAAATGTTCATGTTGCACAAATTTTTTCATAAAGTTCCAAGTTACAACTCTTAACCCATTCTTACCCTTTCATAATAGCAAACACAATCTTGGAACCCACAAAAAACGACCGGCAGGCAGGTTGAGTAACACGCCTAGATGAAAGATGTTGAATAGCCTAAAAGCTTCCGACCCTAAATGTTAAGGCTATACAACCCCACAAACAAGCATGCAAAGAGTCAGAATGAAACAAAGGCTGGGCACCGACCTGTCGGACTCGAACCGACAGCCAAAAAGGATTACACGGTGTCTGGTATTAGACAAACCCTTTTTTACTCTTCCATTTGAGCTAAGGTCGGATTCAAAATACCATATACCATACGCACATCAGACTCATTGTTGCAATTTTATAGATCTCATCTTTTTAAATATTCATCAACGACAATTTCATTTGGATTAATTAACAATGAAAAACCCATTTAAGTATCATCACCAATAGAGTTGTTGTTAAGCCAAAAACAAATCATGAATGCGAGCCAAGGGTGAGGATCCTGTAAAAATGATATTTTCGTGAGAAGTGTGAGAAGGCATAGGAATTGACATGTATACATCATGTTTTGGACTTAGGCATGATGTTTTTGGGTTATTTTGGCATGGAAAACACCAAACATAACAATTTAACACACAATACAATGTATTATAGGCGTGAAATTTACAACACAACTAAAACACACTGCTTAACACTTAAAACACACAACTTAACATTCTTGGCATGGTGTTTTTTAGTTTTATACTTAGAATTCATTGCATTGTGTTTTAAATTGTTATGTTTGGTGTTTTTCTTGCCGAAAACAACCCAAAACATCATGCCTAAGTCCAAAACATGATGCCTACATTTCAATTCTTATGCCTTCTCACGAAAAATGTCATTTTACAGGATCCTAATATAGGTTTTTTTTTTTTTGAAATTGTTTCAAATTCGTTTTTATGAGAAAAACCTGACATTTATTAATTTTTTAAATGCACTGAAATCCTAAATCTCCCACTCACATCGTTTATTAGTTGGTTTGATTACCATTAATTACCATTATCAAATAAAATTCACTTGGATGAGGTTATGTGAGTATAATTATATTTTATTTTTATGAATTTCCCTTTCCCCTACAACCGAAGATTAAAATTAACAAAAACCAAAGTGAACGGTTAGGTTTCGATTCAACAACGAGCTGACGTGGCTTGAGGTTAATAGAAGACATGTTGGATTCTTTGCCGCATCAAATGAAGAAAACATGAACTTGATTTTATTGATCCAAGTAGTGGTGTTGCTCAAGTTAAAATTTAAATTAGAGAACCGCATGAATACATATGTGGCAGTTGAGGCCATAAATAAATATGTTTGTGTTTGTTGCAATTTTCTGGTTAAGAGTAATAACTTGGCCTCGAGCACCGGGTTTGCTGATTGGTTTAGTTACGTTGCAAATTAAGACCTTCGAAAGCACAGAACGGGCGCAATAATAAAAATTATTAAAAAAAACTGCAAGCGGAGTGTGGAATCATACCAGACAGTTGTAAAACACCACATTTGCCCGTGACTGAGGTTCGTTGAAATCAATTTTACCCCTGCCTGCGCCTAAATCAATTAAAGAACACAAAACTATAGATTACTATCACATTGCATTGTTGTCACATGCAAAAAGAATTTGCTGAAGCTAGCATGTGTGTGTATACACCTGCATGTTTTTTGTCCACACACCCATTTGGCTTTTTTTTAACTTGTATGAAAACATACATCAATCATGAAAAATGTAGAGTTTTCATCAACCAAAAACAGGCTTCTGCTTACCGAAGAAGAAGCTGAGCAAATCACGGTTTTAAAAAATGGATTGAGCGATTTGCTCACAAACAGAACAAATTAACGAAAAGAGCATGCAACGCCTAATATGTTTAAGTTTGCAAATAGTGGTTTATGGTGGTGTTTTCATTATACACATTTTCACACACGGTAATAGCTATTTAATCCCAAAGGCAATCCAAACAAAAAAGAGACTTCTCTAAAAATTATAAATTTAATTATATAGGTTTTGGAGTCAAAAATCCTAGGCATGTTTTGTACAAGAGTAAATTTAAACACAAAATTATTTACTAACTGATTTACAAAATTGAAGGGGAGAAACTCATCTGCAACCAAGACAAGCTACAAGAATATGCACATGAACAGCTTCTTCGTTTTCAACAGTTCAACAAACCCCGAGATGACATCATGGGGGTTATAATGGTCATTCTTGCAAGCATCCACAACAATAGCCTACCATCATTATCACTGAACTTCTCGCATTCAGAAGCGACGAACCGCTCGATTATCAATGTCCCAGACAATGTAGAACCATATATCAACCTGCAACAGCATTAAACAAAAATATACCAAAATTAAACCATCATCATATGGACCTTTCTATAACTTCAGTGTGAATGAACTAGCATACCATGATAGGGCCTTCTCAATTCATGGATCCACGGCATCTACAATCAACAAAGGCAAATTTTAAGACCACAATTTAAGTTGAGATTTAATAAAATGTAAACAAATATACACCCATTGTTCCATCAATTCATCTTAGCTAATTTTGTTGAATATTGACCAACGCTCACATAAGTGAAGTATTGTGCGCACCTCGGCTTTTGGGACCTAAAAGCTCTGGAGCGCCTCGTGTTATTTAAACCAAGTTTCCATGATCTAAGGCTAAATTTGGTTCATGACCATAAGTTTATTATCTAGTTATACTTTGGATATTATACAAGCTTGCTAAATGTTATCCCAACCATTAAGAGCATGTATTTTTCATTAGCATATTCAATAACCCGTTAATCAACAACTAAGATCTTAAGAATTTAGGACTTGAGAAAGACATAAAAATGGTGGATAGACAAACAACAGAAAAGTTGAATAGAAAGAAAGCACAACCAGCCAATAAAGGAAACGTTTTGTAATTACCTCCTAGAGCCACAGTTGCAGGGGATCTTGTTCTCTTCCAATGGGAACTTGTAATTGTAAGTAATTTCTTCTCCTGAAACTATATGTCTCTTTGCATAGATGAATATCTTTTTCTGACCATCGACACTTATAACCTTTGTATAACAATTAGGCTGCATGAAATGGTTACAACCTTAGAAATACTTGTAAATTGCTACACCTCATGAGTAAATCACTTACCTCACATGAATGATTGATAAATCTAGCGATTCCACCACGCTTTGTAGCATCAACCTATGCATGCATAAATTGCAGCAGCACTAGCTTAGAAACAGGATATATTCAAAAAGTGTGGATACTATTAATTATAGTATAGCTTAGTTTAGTGATAAAAATGTGATTCATTAAATCGTCTAGCTTACCACATAACCATCATCAAGTCTAAATAAATAACTGCTACCAATTCCCATCTTCTCATAATGCCGTTCACGGATATCAGAAATCTGAAATAAAGGAATTGCAAAGTTAGAACTAAATTAAAAAAAAACGGGCAAAAGAACCTGAGAGAAGTTACCAAACTATGACAAAAAAACAAGCACAGTGAAAAAAATGAAAGATTCACACAAAAGAGTTATTGATACTAATGAAAAATATGACGACAACGCTTACACGAGAGCGTATAAGTTCACCAACATATTCAATAACAAAATCTTCAGCTTCAATTGGCTCGAGTGCAACCAAACCCCAATCGTGTATCTTACTTCGCTGAAAACGTAAACGTTTTTTCCTTGCCTGAAAAAAAAACATAAACCCATTAAATTATGAATAGCTCAATTTCCAGTTATGTATCATCTCTAGCAGAACAAACAGGTTAAATAAGAAATTCAACTTAAAAAGGGAATGGGTCAGAAGTCACCTAAAGGGTAGTTTTAATGAAAACAAATACCTCTGTCACACTACTTTAAGAGATGATTATTTTAGGGTCAACCTTATTTAGACCCGAATCACTTCTGTCCCATTACCCAACCCTGCCTAACCTGCCTATTTTGCCACCTCTATAAGATAAGGTTTTCATCACCTTTAGCTGAGTAGCTTTTAAAAGGTCAGCACCATCCGCAGCAGCAAGAAGGCTTCGTAGCTTGACCCTATTTGTTCTAGCAGATAATCCCTTGACATTTGAAAGATGAGAAAATGCACTGGCCTCTGGAGCACTAGTGGTATACTTTGCAGCATTAATTATGTGAGTTCCTCTAAAACGAGCCCGTTCAGCAGGACTTGCATGTAACGACCACTTACGCCATTGCCACCCACTGATTGAACAACGTGCACATCCAATAGATATAGGGCCAGTTTTTGATTTCTTCGACTTGCTATTTTTAATCTTCTTGGAACCACTAATTGCTACTGGTTCGGGTGCATCATCCACATACTTCTTCCTTTTTAGTTTTCTCACTTTGAGCGCTGCAAACATAAAGTAATGAGGGTGTCCAAAAAGATAATTTTGTTCAAATGATCACAACATTACATTAGACAATAGTGCTCTGATTCTTAAAAGTGAAGGATTTAAAAGATTTTATGCATTAGCAATAAACATTGGACGGCTCTCAGCCCATTTCTTTTAAAGCATTCTTTTTCATTTGACCCAGTAGAGATAAAACATACCCGGTCGACCCACATATCAGTAAAATGTGTCAAGCACTTAAGTGGACACCCTTTACAAAAAGAAGAAATTAACATATGCAAGGAAACTGACACTTACATTTTGAAACATTCGAATTAGCAGCAAGGACTTTCTGGCTTCCAACATCATAAGCATTCACAGTAAATTCCGGATCGATATCTTTGCTAGATTCTACATCATTGACACATGTGTCATTAACCAGGTCAAACTAACAGAAAGACCAATCTTGGTGCCTGGTTATATCGGTCTTTATAAGTACAAGTGATCAGAATTAAATTAAGTACCTTGACGTAAGGTGGAAACCTTCACAGATTTCTGGTATGTCACACCACTGGATGACGGTTGAACTCCATGGTTGGAATCCATAATTTGTTTAGTTGCACGATACTTTAATACAGCTGCATTCCTATATTCAACCAGCTTTTTAGCTACCTCATGGTCAGTTAATTGATCCCGTCTCCTTGGAGTCTCAACCAATTGTCCAGCTTTCAGTTGACCAGATAAAGATGCAAACTTTCTTTTCTTTGATTTCCTGGTGCGGAAATAAGTATAATTTACATTGCCAAAAGATGGTTCTAAAGATCCTGTGCTTTGACTTTCACTTTGACCATTCCTTAATTGTTCCCTGTATTTGTCAAATGCAGCCTGGAACTCTACAGTCGTCTTTCTTCTTTTACTTCCTCCTCCCTGGAAAGAAAGAATAAAAGCTCATTCCGGGTGCAGCGCGAAAAAAAACATGGTAGCTGGCAAAGTGGGTGGGTCAAGCAGATTAGAGAACGAGCCGGCACATGTTTGGATCTAAACAGGTCAGATGATCTCCTTCAGCACAAATGGGCAGGTCAAGCAGATTAAACTTTATGAACAAAATAAGCAACTTTTTTATAAATAATTAGGTGACATATAGGCATTATATTAACTCAGTAATAATCTATATTCCGAGTAAAAATATTTAGGAGAAACTTCTGCATTAAAAATACACTTTAGAAAACTTTCGACTCGTTTTACCATTAGACCCGATCCTTTTTCGCCCCCTTAAAGTCAAAAAACCTACCATGTCCGTATCTAGGTTTCTGTGCTTCTTAGAAGAATGGTCCGATTTACTATGTTTATTAATTGCATCCTTCAAAGTTATGGATAACCACTCCTTCAGCACAAATTCATGCAATTTCTGTCGACAAGCTGCCAAAATAACATAGATCCCAATCTTAGGAATAGACGACATTGCTCTTGAAGGACGAAATAGACGTGCTTGAGGAACTATGTTTCTAGAATTTTCCTTAGACACAATCAATTGCCGGCTATGTTTATTTTGAACAACATCCTCATGTGCATATACTTTCATGAAAGCATTTGCAAACCAATTAGACGAAGGCATCCTAGATACAGAGATGCTTTGTTGATATGATTTTGTTTGAGAACTATTAGAAACACCAAATCGATCTATATGACTTCGCTGAGCTCGGGGTCAACAGTAACCTGCAAAGATTAGATATATGGTTGATACAAACACATTAAGACAACAAAAAAGGGCGGAAAAGATCTTTAATAAATCGACTCTACCTCCTTAATTTGAACTTTTTTTTTAGACTTAACAACTCTCCCCACTTCCATATCAACAAGATTTTCGATATACTGATCCAAAGACATCCTTGCAGACAAATGGATGTCACTTTCTACGCCTTCAATTATGTGTTCCATATCCCTAAAACAATCACCTTTTGCAGCAACTTCTTCAGGCTTTACAGTAACTTCAAAACCAGGAGGATAATCATCCTTAGAAAGTTGTTCAGGCTGCAATTTTCAAAGCCATTTGTATACAGAATTTAAGTAAAGAGTACAAAAAAGGAACAGTACACAAACATCACCAAAACACAACTTACATCTTCTACAGGTATCCCCTCAGTCAACTCGGGTAGCTTCTCAGTTGACTCAACGACAAAGTTACGGCTGGACCACAATTTTTCCTTCCTCCATACAGAAATTTGATCTGCTACTGAATCATAGATGACAGCATTCCAGATAACTTGCATGCATGAGTCAAAAAGCTTTCTGGAAAAATCGATGTATGTTTTCTCTAAGCTTCCAACAAATTTCTTGATTCCAGAAGATTCCACATGTTTTGACGGGGGCGTTTGTTTGTGAACACTTTGAGATGCCACTACTTCACTCCCAGAACAGTCCTCCAACTCCTGGTTTGTATCAAACTGTTCAGACAAAACTTTAAGACAACCATATCATGAAACAGTGAATGCAAGCATATGACTAATTACCGTTATGCCATCCGATGAGCAGGTTTTGATTATCTGTTTTGACTCTTCAGGCTTGAGATGCTTCTCAGCTTTTTTTGCAGTCACACGCTCCATTATTACATGGCTTATTATTTCATCCAACATCACCTTTCTTGTTGCTTTCATAATTCCAGAATGTAACTGAGAGCAGACCTCCTCAGGAATATTGAGCATAAAATCAGTTAGGTCTGTTTCATTGTACTTAGGATTGGCTTTAGAAACACTTTCATGTCTTGCTGTAACCCAAGAACATATCAAAGATTGCAGATTACAGGGCATAACTTTACTCTCGGAATGATAAACCTGCAAAACATCAAGTACTAAAAATCATGTGCCATTTATGCGCAGAAGATAAGCTCAAAATAACCAATAAACACGCTTGACCTCCGTCTTACGAACATGTATAATATCGAAACAAAAATAATATGGAAAAACACTCCACCTTGGGGATATTTACAACAAACTCTATGACCTTCCATATCTTGACTTACCATCACTGAACCTTTAAGATATCCATAATGAAGCCAAGAATGAAGCTCCATAAGAGAATGCGGGCCATGTTTTTTCCCCTTATCATCTTCAAAAAACCAGCATGATTCTTCGCTTGACTGAAGGCTCAAATCAACACATAAAAAGGGTTAACAAACTAAAACTAATGAAAATAAGTTTGATACATTAAGAATTAGAATGTTTTATCCTGGTAATACCATTGATGGTGGAAATGATATAGTTAAGTTGGCTGCTTCAGATTTCGGTATCTCCTGGGTGGAGATAGAGTCTGCATCCGTACAAACTTCTCCTTTCTTGGAATCCATGCTCTCATTAGGATTTATATCAGAAATCTCCACACTAGATGCAGAAGCACTTAAATAAACAAAGCCTGTGGCAACATGATCAGGAAACTGCTGAAAGTACTTCAAGGGCACAGGATTGCCCAAGTTTCCACGCAAGATGGGATACACAGGAAGATCTTCCGGCAAGTAATTAGTAGATAGACCCTCAAATAGTTGCTCTTGTATATAAGGTCCACAATACTGTCCTTGTTCACTAACATACATCCATCCACTCACATATGCAGGCTGCATATACCTAACATGTTTTTTATTTGCATCATCATTACCGCCATTCGCCTGGCTGTCCGTATCCATTGCAGGCTCCATATTACCTAGTATCACAGATCATAACGGTAGCGTTCTCATATGAAAGATGACAAAGTCATTATACAGGATATTAATTAATTATTAAAGATGACAAATGTACAGGATCCAAATCACTTTTTACTTCAAGAACTTCTGTCACCCTTCAGCAAGTAGGCAATCAAATAACAAATTTAAAACAATGTAACAAGCAAAAAATGCAAGTTTTACTTATATTTCTCTGTAACTAACTAAAATTTGCATAAACTTTCAATACATTCAACAAATTAACATAAAAACTGAAACACACTTAATTAAAAAAAATACACATCTCCAGAAAACCTAACCTAACCCTAATTTTGCTGCTACAACAACATTAACAATCCTAAGATATCCAGCTGTTATGATCAATACTAACAACAGAAAAGTACAAGTGTTTGATTACAAAACGCATCCATTCGATTAAGAAACCCTTGGTGAAATAATAATTGAAGATACGAATAACGAATTGAGTACAAACAGCTACCTCTTCAATAGATCAACCGGCTTCCGAGTGATTTCGTTGATAAAATCGGCGAGAAAGTTCAGAATGTTGACGGATCGAACGATGGAGATAAGGTCATGGAGGTTTGTCGGTGAATGTAAAAAGGGAAGCCGGGAGTATGTGACGAGGGGTAAATTATGGGTTTTTCTTTAGGTGAGCCTAATAAAGTGCCCTAATGTCACACAATTAGCTTGTTTTTAGATTTTAGTAAATGCATTCGTGAGTAAATAAACTAGTCACATGTGATAATTTATTAGTCTTCTATCAACAAATTTCAGTTTATTGTTAGTTGTTCTATGAATAAATTTTAGTTTATAGTTATCATTTAAATTGTCATCTAGTATGTTGTATAGTGGATAACTAAATTACTAAAAAGGTGTTGTCGTGTCAGCGTCACGTTAGCAGAAAAGAATAACTAAGCATTTATTAACTATGGTGTAGTTGATTAACTATAATTAAATTTAACAAAAAACAAATATGTGATTGGTTGACTAGATGGACCTCATCCCTCAAACTCATTCACGCCCGTTAATCGGATTGCGGAAGGGACGTTGGTGCCCCTAAATGGGAGGATGACGGGTGCATAATGCCACTATGTGACGGTGCATATGCCCCATGTTATTTGGCATAGGGGCGTTAATGGACTACATACAGCCTAATGGAAATTTGTTACCGTACGGTCTATTAGATATGATAACCTTTATGAATGGTTTCATGTGCACGATATAGTCTACTAATGTTGGGACATAGGATTTACATTTAAAAACTTGTTAGTAAAGCACTAAATGGAAGCCATGATTTTGTTTCATGAAAGGGAGATTAGTATTGCGATCCAAATGGTTCTTCAGGGTTATGATGGTTCTTTTTCTCTTTGAGTTTCAGTCATAAAACACCACTTAGTCCCTTGATAGACCTACTCATTATTTAGATTTGAAACAAAAGATATCCTTGTTGCCAATATCATTCACTTACCATGTTCCAATGTAGCGACTGCATCAAGTCATCACTCTAAATGGTGACTCCGTTCAAGAGTTATCACTCTGATTTAGTTCATTTGAATCTTCATTTAATACGGATAAATAATGAATATGATAAGATCAATAGACAAAAGTAAACTAAAAATATTTATGAATCATATTTGAATCCGTTTAAGTTACTACAATTTAGTACATTATTTATTTTTTATTAACCCCAAATAAGCAATGAAATGAAAATTATAAATGCATTAAATGTGTCTTTCACCCAATAAGTTATAAATTAGTTAGTTATGAAATCCATGTTACGCTTTTTTATTATTATTTTTTATAACGGCAAACAATACTTCATTCCATCACCAAAAGTTCAATATTAGCAAGTTATTAAACCCAACCCCTTTTACTCACCAGGTATAGCATATATTTTAAAACATACAAAACATATTTGCTAAATTACATCAAAAGTCACCTATTTGCTCCATTCCATTGTTTGTTGCTTCGCTCTAAATCTAATCCACAAGAATGTCGTTGCTTGAATCTCTCCAAATATTTTGTTATATGGGTCATGGATCTTATCACCCCCCCCCCCAACTATTCGCTTTTGGCCGTTGGCACTCTCAACTTTGACTTTTACTCTCACCATTCCCAACTTAACACACAGTGTGTCATGCCACCACGTCATTATAAACACTAACTGGGTTTGTTTTATAATCCTACGTGTCATATTAATCCAACGTGGCATGGTGACGTGCACTGGACACCTGTTTCACCTTCGGTAACATCATAAAAACCCCCAAATATCATAACTCTTAACGCAATCAGCAACTCAGACGCTCATCTCTCTTCTCGGCGATCAAGCCCTAATCTTTGTTAATCGACAATTGAAGCCAAAAATCACACGTTACAGAGGTACGTTTTATGTTAGGGTTATTGCATTTTGATATCATACGCTGATTGAACTATGTTATCAAAGTGATGCTTTGGTATGGTGGATCATTAGATTTTGGTTTGATCAACCTCAAGTATATTGGAGGTGATTCTAAGTTGCTACGTATAGATTTTGATCATATTGCATACTTTGAGCTGGTAGAGTATGCAATGGATACGGGGTGCTATAAAACTAGGGATTCCATTAAGGGTTAAATGCTGATGATGGTCAATTCAAGGTTTTCGGAATGATAATGATGTTATGGACATGGCATTTAAGGCTAGAACATGGTCTGAACCATTCATGGAAGTTTTATTCAAGAATGTGCAATTACTTCTGAACAGGAAGTCCAGTACACTTCCAAGCCCATTAAACCACAAGCCCAATCCAGTTCACAAGCCCATTAAACGAAAAGGCCAGCCCAAAAAACTAATAACCTAGTCCAAAAAAGTAGTCCATGTTAGGAGAATGACTAGGGCATCTGGCAAAAGTGTTACCACTCCTGTAGTCCCTAGATCTGGATGTATTGCCTCAGGTAAGGAGGTTGTACCTGAAGAACCTATTACTGTACAACATGTTGCATGGCATTTGATTTGGATAAGGAGCCTAGTGTTCAAGAGGGTGTGGTGGAAGAAACAGTTGGTCTAGATAAGGAGCCTAGTGTACAAGAGGGTGTAGAGGAAGAAGTGCTTGGTTTTGATAAGGAAACTACAAGTATAGAACCTAATTTGGATGTTGCAGATGGAGATGACAGTGAAGACAGTGACTATAATGTTAACTTAATTGGGACAGAAGATTTAAGTTCTGATGAAAAGGAGGGTTTTGTTGAGGAGGGTAATGGTGAAGAGGTTTAGGATGAAGTAATTAGCTCAAAGTCAGACAGAAAAGATGTTGAATGGAGACGGTCACAAGATGCCATTAAACAAGCTAATAAGGATAAACTTGCAGTTACAAGGAAGTTAGTTGAAGAGTGTATTACACCTAATGAAAAAAAAAGTAAGTTGAATGTATATAATGATGCAGGGTGTGCGCATATAGAGGGATATAGTAGGTACAAGGAATCTGATGGTGACATTGCCACACCTGGTGATAGTGAAGATGATGATGTCAGATGTAAGAAGTATAAAGAAACTGCTCCAAGTGTAAGTGATGATGTCAGAGGTAAGAAGTATAAAGAACTGTCCATAGTGTAAGTGATGATGTCAGAGGTAAGAAGTATAAAGAAACTGCTCAAGTGTAAGTGAACACACTAAGTGGAAGAAGTTTATTGGAAAGTTGGAATAAGGTTTGCTTCAAGTGATGCTTTTAAGGAGGTAGTAAGAAGATATGTTATGACTAATGGCAGGAATCTCTTCATTGCAAAGAGTGATAAGAAGCAAGAATGTCGTTTAGTAGTGAAGGTGTAGGAGGGTGTCCCTTCTATCTATTTTGTTCACTAAACAAAGGGAAAGAGTGTTACATGATTAAAAGTGTGAAAAACAAACACAGCTGCCAGAGAAACATGATAAAGAATAGACATCTCACTGCCAAGTATTTAGGTGATGAGGAAAGGACAAAGGGAAGGGGAACAAGGAAGGTTGCAGTTAAATAGTCATTGTTTGAATTTTTGTGATATCTGAACAAGATTATGTTATCTTATAACTAGTGTGGATATGTATGTCCTTTTTGGTATCATAACTGGACATGTTTAAGTTATGTTATGTTGTTTGGACAACTTTTGGTTATGTAATGTTATAACTCTGTAGGACAACTTAAGTTATTGAGTTTAATGCAATTTAGGTTCTGTTTTAGTCATTGTATATGTTGGATTGTGTTTGTCAAATGACTTGTTTTGCTCATTGGTTATTTTGTCCAAATAACTATACAGTTTGGTCTTTAAATATGTTGGACTGTTTTTGTCAAATGACTTATTTACAGTTTTGGTCATTGGCAGCTTTGTTTATAGTTTTGGTCATTGGCTCATATGTTTATAGTTTTGGTTATTGGACGTTGATTGGTCAAACTACATAGTTTTGGTCATTGGACATTGTATGTGCAGATATAACCATCATCCCATTGAAACAGGTGAAACGGTATTTGACAATTTGGTCATCTCATTACATGTGCAGTTTTGGTCATCCCTCATCTTATTTGACAATTTGGTCATCTTATTACATGTGCAGTTATAACCATCATATTATTAGAGGTATGTTGACTAATTTGGTCATCTCATTACATCTTATAAGGTCATCACATTATATGTGCAGTTTTGGTCATCCCGTCATCTTATTTGACAATTTGGTCATCTCATTACATGTGCAGGTATAACCATCATCTTATTAGAGGTATGTTGACTAATTTGGTCATCTTATTACATATGTAGTTGTAACTGTAACAACTCAGAACTTCGTTGTTATCTTTTCTTTTATTATCGATTGTATCTATCCTTTGTAAATCTCGAGATTCGTTTATGAGAAAAGTTTATGTTAATTAAGTACAATTATGTATGTTATATCGCATCTAATCCTTATTAAATCGCATCGCTAATCTCATCGCATCGCAACTCGCAGTTAATTATATGGTTTTATGTTATTTATGTGTTGTGTATGTTTGTGGTTATGATTACGCTCGCTATCGCTCTCCCCACACTCGAATCGCTAGATCGCAATATTATATCAATTATAACGCTTAACTTATCACTTAATCGCTTAACATTACGATATAACTTGACTACATCGCTAAACAATCAATAAACAAACAAAAAAACGAAGAAAAACCCAATAATTGGGTCAAGTTTGCTCGAACTTGGTGTTACCAAGTTCGGCCGACTTGGCTGATTAACTCAGAATCCTTCAGTTATCTCAAGTTCGCCCGAACTTGCCTTCAAGGGTCAAGTTCGGCCGAACTTGACTCATTTCCCTCAAATATCTCACAAGTTCTCCCGAACTTGCATGAATTTCATGCAATTCGACCAAACTTGACTCCACCAGCCCTCCTCCTATAAATACTCAGCTCCATTCTCTCATTTGAACTTGCTGCAAGTTCGCCCAGAGCTCTCAAACTGAAACCCTTTGCTTTCTAAGTAAGAATCAATGCGATTTCAACTACAATGATGTTCAAACAACGTTTTACAACGATTTTGCACAAGGCATTGCCTTTGTTTTCATCAAATCTCTTCTGTTTACGAAAATCTTCATCTTTTTCCATAAAAATTTTGTTTTCCCTCAGATCTAACTAGATCTGGGCAAAACTTTTTAAATCTTTGATTTTTACACCATTTTCGGACTAAAGACGTATGTTTCGTTCACTTTTGAGTGGAACGAGGCGTTGTCGAAGCTAGATCTCATATTCGGAAGCACAAGGTCGAAATCGTCACTTTACACAACTGGACTAACCCGTACGAACCATCAAGTTCGCCCGGATTAGCCCGAGTTTCTGTAAAATGGCTAAGTTCGCTCCAAAAGACCTCTCCAGCCTAAGTTTTACTCAGTGGCTTAAGGTTGGAGGGATGGACACTCGATTTCCTCAGCAAACGACGCGAAAATGCAAGGTTTTGGACCCGAAAACATCAAGTTCGCTCGAGAATCACCAGCACACCAGGTCAAGTTCGACGGAACTTGTACCCATCTGGGTTAAGTTCGACCGAGCTTGGGTCTCTCTCACACAAACCCTTACAAGTTCGCCCGAACTTGCTTAAATTCTTAAGAAACTATGCAAGTTCGCCGGAACTTGTCATTTCAGTAAGATTTTCTCAAGTCGCGACAGAAAGTTTCCAGGAACTTACAAGTTCGACCGAACTTGACTCAAAATCTCACCAAATCCTTACAATCGCTCGACTTGTAGTTACATACAAGTTCGCTCGAACTTGTATGTTTACATACAAGTTCGCCCGAACTTGCCTACTGCCCAACCCAAACTTAACCGTTTCAGCTTTTCGGAGACTGATGCACTTCTGTTCGCGTATGCAGGCTGACCCGCGCTCCTCTTCGCCTCTCGGCAGTCGTCTACTCTCTCCTAAACACACCCACAGTGAGTACACTTGACCCGTTTTCGCTTTAAGGCACTATTTGAGTGTTACATACGTTCCTATATCAAAATCACCTCACAAATCAAATTTTTTATCACACGCAAATAATCTGACTATATATGCTCAATACGTGATACTAGAAACATGTGACTAGGAATTATTTTCGTTAACTTGCCTCCTTAGCTAGTATGGTACTATAGTGTGGCTAACACCGACGGGGTCTAGTTAGGATGGACACGCAAGCCTTCTCACGGTAGTTAGCATGAGAAATAAGCCTATGTTTATCTGTGTGATGTGTTTTGGTGTATCATGATATGTAATTAGACTATTTTGCGAACGCTTTCTCTACTATGCTAGTATTACTAAAACCTGTATGCTCACCTTTACTTAATTGTATTGACTTGTATTTTAACGTATGTAACAGGTTGAGGATTTAGCTTGGATGCTTTGGACATAGCTTTGCTTAGTTTAGTTTGTTTCGTTTAGTTTCCAAATGTAATAAATCTAGGGAAAATCGAACCTTATTGTTTTATGGGAAAATCATGTATTTCGTGACATTGTTGATGACGTATTGTTTAATAGTATGGGATATTAGACGTTAAAATATTGTTGATTAAATAGTGTTATGGAAATTTCTCGTGAGACAATCTGGTCGCCTAGTGCCACTAACCCTGATGTTTCTGCCATTGGTTGGGGTGTGACAATAACCATCATATTATTAGAGGTATGTTTCTAGTCATCGGCTGCTTTTGACAATTGATTGGTCAAATTACAGTTTTGGTCATTGGACATGTTGACTAATTTGGTCATCTTTTACATGTGCAGATATAACCATCAATGACTAGAAATTTGCATTAATAATCATCAAAAGTGTACAATTAGAACAACAACAAGTGACTACATACTACTTAAAAATATACAACAATATTGCAATGACAATAAACAAGGTTAGCACATATGGCTTGTTCCATTTCGACTTTGTTCCAGATATCTTTGCTTTCCAACAATTTTCTCTTCTACTAACAACTTATTATGTAAATCCATGTTTTGAAACTTCAGATCTTCATAACTAAACCTGCAGTCGAATGCATGTTGTTTGAACATATTGTCAACATCTTCTTTCCATAAGAAAAACTTGCAGTCAGATCTCTACAAAAGACAACAACATTTCACTTAAACGATCAATTCATACGCAAAAAAGTGTTCATTAAGGTCGAACTTACCGGCCACTAAGAGCAACCATAAAATTCTTGACGTTGCCGAAGACTTTTTCTCCAACAACTCGAATCACTGAAAGTCTGCAACAATGTTGTGATGGCAGTATACATTCCCCTGCAAATCAACCTTAAACATTTTTAGGTTTCTGAATACACTGGATGCAGACGTAGAAGAGGAGCTCATTCCGATTCAAACTTAGGGCTTGTTCTTTAGTGAAATCGAGTCGATCGTATGCTATGATTAGGGCTCCAAGGTGCGTTTAATTTTGCTCAGGGATTTCTAGGGTTTCATATGGTATGATATTGGGGTTTTTTTTATAAGGTTACCAAGGTGAACAGGGTGTCCAGTCTCTAGTGCACGTCACCATGCCAAGTTGGATTAATATAACATGTAGGATTATAAAAACAAACCCAGTTAATGTTTATTTAACGACGAGGTGGCATGACACACTATGTGTTAAGTTGGGAATGGTGGGAGCCAAATCAAAGTTGAGGGTGCCAGCGGCCAAAAGCGAATAGTTGGGGGTGATAAGATTCAATAACCCTTAAATATAAGCTCATTCCTTGATCGCCATATCACCTAACACGTTGCCAAGATTATGGTTTGGATTAATTTTCTTTTGTGTGGGGAAATTTTCATATTCTTGTGAAGTTCTATTAAGTCTTTCATTGAGAATGCAAAAACATGTGGTATTTTATACCATGTACTCACCTTTTGCCACACAATTGATGTTAAATAACACGATGTAAAAGGTGATCCGCATATTCATCTTGTTCATTGCATAACTTGCACTCCATCGATCCGTGATGAATTCCTTGTTTATTGAGCCATTTAGAGTAGAAAGTCGATCTTGAATTTCGCGCCATAAGAAAATTTCACCTTTTTGTGACCCATATAACCCAATCGGAAGGGTAGCATGGAGTCGCATGAATAGATAAGAAACGCTGACACGAACCTACAGAGAAAGCTCCATCCGTTCTTGGGCTCCATACCCATTTGTCTTCTCGGTCTAACAACGTTATTCCTTGAATTAGTTGTACTATATTATTGAGTTCTTGCTCGATAGTAGTATTAGAATTCCTTTGCCAATCCCATCCTTCAAATGTTGACGCAAATGAAGCCGTTTTCTGTTTTTTCCAGCTCAAATACATCCGGAAAACTATCTTTAAGTGGTGTGTCTCTGACCCATAGATCTATCCAAAAACGCACTTCCTGCCTATTACTCACCTCACCCTTGAAAAGTTACCCAACCTGCACAGTAAAATTATCCAGTTCCTATCCAACTTTACATATTCCATTCCAAGTACATGCGATGCCTTCTTTTATGGAAGGTATGAATACGATTGATTATGAAAATGATGGCAGATATTGCTTTCTACCATAGATCGCCATTCTCGAGTTTGTACCTCCACCACCATTTAACCAATAGACTAATATTCATATCATGTAAGGAACCCAACCCAAACCCTTTTCACATGGACCAATTACCTTTTCCCAACACACCTAAGCCGTTTTAGATCGATCTTCACCCCCCCCCCCCGAAAAAACGTCTTCTAAGTGCTTCCACTTTAACTAACGAATTAGTTAGTTTTATTCTACTTTAAGACTTTCCTCTCAATTATGAATGTAAGGTTTTATATTATTTATTATTATCATTGTTATTATTATTATTAATATTACAATAATATGTCAGCAACTAAATAAGGATTTGCAATTAACTTATTGATGTTAAGTAACAGTGAAATGGGCTTGGGAAAGGACTCAGTCACCGGTAGAGAATGGAGCCTATATTTCGATTTTAATGAACTTTTTGCAACAGCATCATCTTAATCTTGCGACGATACATGGTTCTGGAAAAATAACACGGGGTCTGACTTCTCGGTTAAACACATCAGATTTCAGATTATGTCAGCACAGACACATTCTGCAGCCTCCTATACGTTCCAATGGAACTCTTGGGCGATTTCGAAAAGTAATTTTCTGTCATGGAGGGCTATGTTGGGTAAACTGCCTAACAAAATGGAACTTTGAAATAGGGGAGCGACACCTTCAGATTCATTGCGCAACAGGTGTGGATACAGTTACGGAAGGGAAGATACGAATCATGTATTCATTAATTGTCTGCTCACAAGAGGAGTCTGGTGGAACATTTTTGTGTGGGTCAGAGTCCCGCTCCTGAGTAATATTAACTCAGTCTCTTGCTTGTTCGGTACTTTGGACAACACCCCAGGGTAAAAAAACAAAAAGGAAGACTCTGGTGGATATAATCTTTAAGGCGACGCTTTGGAGAATTTGGTATGCTAGAAACCAAAAGATTTTCGAAGGCAGCTTCATTCGGGTCCATTAGCTGGTGGAACAAATAAAGGAAGACTCGTTTTTGTGGATTAAACATCACACCATACTTCCAGCCGTGTCTTGGGAAAGTTGGTTAAATTTTGATGTTTCGAATCTCTTGTAATTGTTGTTTCTTTCCTTTTCCTTTTTTTGTAAGCTTTCCAGCGGCTTGTTGGCTCTTTATATATATATATATATAAAGTGGTTTGCCGTTAAAAAAGGATAGATTATAGCTCTAAAACGATATGAATGTCCTTAAGTCTTCTAGAAAAATGAAATTGATATCATTGTTCTATTTATAAATGAATTAAGTACTTGTTATCAGTTAATAACTTAAAGTTGCAACTCTTACTTTTTATGTACAACTAGAAAGGTACCCGCCGCGATGCAGCGGGGGCTTGAAAATATTTCAACTATTACGTCGGGTTTAAAATATATTGACGGATCCTTTTTTTTCCTGGCAATTTAGATTAGGGAATCTATATAGTATATTACTAATCACAATCATTAAAATAGCAAATCCATTTTAGTACAGATTATTACACCATAAACCCTTTTTGCCCATTTATTCTTGATGATACCATAAGTTCATGTTCCATGTAACTTCACAATTTTTAGATTTATGTAACTATGTTTAAAAATTTTATTTCCATAGTCACACAACCCAAACGATGGCGGAAACATGGGGGCGGGACGAACGAGATTGCTCGAGACTTCTTAACACTAAATGTGACAAGTATTTATTAAACGAATTTCATTTCATTGCTAAAATCAAGTACATTGTTTGAAATAGAATTACAACAAATTTGAAACAAAATAAAGTACAACAAGTATCGTATGACTAATATATAAACATGAATAAAAGTTTGGTGCTTTTTTATTCCTTCCTACTATTTTCTTTTCAATGCGTCACGAACACAACCCTACAATACATAGTAAAGTAACATGTCAACACATAAAGTATTGGCGAGCATATAAGTTTAAGTGTACCAGCATAAGTATAAAAGAGTTTAACGAAATCCACATGGCAATAACGTATACTAAGGCATAATAAGCATGCAAAACATACTTGTCAACCCAAAGATTCCCACTAGCGTAATCTTATAGTAGCAACGTGTCACACCCCGATTTCCCGGTGGGCCCGGATGGGTATAATCGTGACGGTTGGATAACAGTTATCACAATATAATAATATGCAGCGGAATTATTGGAGTAAAAATATTAAATTCATTAAAGCTTGAATTTATACAAAAGTAACACAAGCATTCAGTACAAGCCCACAGGCGGGATCTAATAAACAGAGCTTTAGATATCATAGGCCTTAAGCATCAGGAGTTGCAAATTCCTTAGCCTTCATTCTAGCTGATCCGGATTCCCAGCCTATAATAAGGTTCGGTACCTGCGGTTCAATCTTTTGAAAATATGCCAGCTAAAGCTTGTAAATACAATTAACTGACTCTTTGGAAAATAGTTTTTCGAAAAGAGTTTTATACATAGAGAAAACCCATAGGTGATCTTTTAAATATTTCTTGGGATTTGTTCTTGTTATCAGATTTACATACTTGCCTTACAATCAAGAACCAGAGATCAGAGCCAGTCATTTAATTAATGAGGTACTCACCAAAGTTGTGTCTTACAGTCGGTATGCCTACCACGCACGCTATTCCGTATGGACATATAAGTACATGAGGCGGGACGTCCGGACACGGTACCATTAACCCCCAATTGTTTCATTTATCAAGTAAAACGGAATAAACCGGATTCTTACATTTATGCGTAACATAGACAAACCATTTATGTAATACCCGCTCTAAGTGGCTTGATATCCATCCCAAGTTTAAAAACTAAAATAAGTTAAGAGCATTTACCTTTTTGCTAGCTCCCAATTAATAAGATTTTAATTTAGCAAAAAGTCGCGAGTCTAAGTATTATTGACCCAAGTCCGATTATTTAGGGGGTACTATAGTCGGGAATGAGCAGATTTATTATCTGTTATAATGTATGCGGGCCAAAGGTTAGTCCCTTTAGATATGACCTGACACTAAAAGAATATGTTCGCTAGATTAAGTGTATACCGAATAGAATGTGGTTTAAACCCAATAAGAACTAAGAATTTTATAATATGGGTAAGCAATGTACATTCTGGAATTTGAAACGAAGATGATAAGTGTAACACCCCGACCGCGTAAAAACAACAAATCGCGGCGAAAACGTTGGGGAGTCACGTTAACAGATTGTTACAACAACACATGTATTTAAAGTTTCGTTTTATTGAATTATACTAAGATTACATTGTTATATTGTCTTGGGATTACACAACTAAACAAACATAGTTATTGTCTTGCTTATTTTAAGGCACTAGAGTCCATGTCCATTCCTACGTGAGCATGCATCAGTATCATCAAGCATTGTTCTCTGAAACATATATGAAAACGAGTCAGCATAAAAGAATGCCGACGAGTACATAGGTTTTGTAAGTGTGTCAAGTTCATGGCGTTGTATCTACGTTGCAATATCTTGTCCGACTAAGATAGTCGTTACATGAAAAACTTGAATCAAAAGTGTTGATATTGCAATATAGTTAACCAACCAATACCAGTTGGTTAATGTTTGTAAAAGTCTCGTTGCCATGAATCTTGACCAAAAACATTTCTTTTGTAAAACCGAGTAGTAAATTGATTTAAAAGAAAACTTCGTATGGTTTATATCTTTAAGTGAAAATCCTTGTGTGACACTGTTCCAAAAACATTGTTCCAAGAAATTTAGATAAGGCCACGGAAAGTAACACGATAAAAGCACTTATATATAGGAAGTACCAACGGCGTATCCACCATGCTTTTATCACATTATGTCCGTCACGTTATCTAAATCACTTACCATAAACCAATCGTCCAAATCGTCTTTGTTATAAACCAAGTCGTCATTGCCATAAACCAAATCGTCATTGCCATAAACCAATCGTCATTGTCATAAACCAAATCGTCATTTCCATAAACAAATTGTCCTTGTTTTAATTGTGAAAACTTTTGGTCGTTTCGTTGAATACATTCAAACCTTTGTTGACTCGTCTATACCACCAAAGGGTATCTTTAAATTTTGCAATAAAGTAAACAGTTTCGGTCGTTCCCCAAACTTCCCCACAAACCCCGGGAACCTTGGTAACGGGATTGTCAGTCCTATGGTACCATAACTCCTTACTGGTCGGCTTGGCCAAAGTTAATGAATGTTATTCTTTTCCTCAATACAACGCACCAACAAGTTCGTTCACATTATTGAAATCGTCGTGTTAAATATAAACCATAGCATTTGTAATTTGAAAGCTTGAAAACAACTTACACATATGAGTCACCCCAAAACATTTGCAAAACATAAAAGAGGAGAACTATGTACTCACTTGTGATTGCAATAAAGTCCTTTTTCAAGAAGATAAACCAAGATCAAGAGTCTGTGAAATCAAGCGTGTCCTGAAATCGGATAATTGTGTAAATATCGGGAGTTTAATCGGCGGATCGGATAGAATGAGACCTTATAGACCAAAAGAGTATTGGAGCTCATATGATAAGGTTATAAAGTTAACATTCTGAGTTAGAAAGATTCTTAAGTGCTTTTGACCCGTGATGACCTGTTAATGTAGTTTAAGCCACTTTAAGGCGTCATTTACGTAACTACGTGTTCGGATGGTTAAATATGTGTTATGATAAGTCTAAATTACCAAAACATGTTTAATAATGTTATTTAATCAGATTATATGTCAAAACTTATGTCACATATGTTTATATTTGATTTATTTGTAAAAAGAGCATTTTGGTCATTATTGAAGATTATATCAACTAATTATCATAACACTAACCAAATGACATGACCATAAGGTATAACCTCAGAGGGTTATTTCCTTAATAATTATGGTCATAAATATGTATTTGTTGGGTCCAAAGATCAACCAAATGGGTCAGATTCAAAAGTCAAAGCGGTGGTCAAAACCGCTAGACTTGCGACTCTAACAAGCACTATACTAAAAGTGACAAGTTAGACATGTTTTGATATGTCTAATGAAGTTGTAAAAGAGTTTTGGTACCAAAACAAACTTTTTTGATACTCGAAATCAGTTCCGTCATAAAAATGGCGTATTTATCGCCTTTTGACCAAAACTTTGACTTGTCAAAATGACTAGAAAAGATGAAAATCAGTGGGTATGATCATTAAGGACCATAACCATCTTGATTATCATCATATTGCAAGGTTGAAACGGACTTTATGTTGATCAATTCATGATTAAATCTGGAAGTCAAATAAAAGTCAAACTTTGTGACTTTTAGTCCAATTAATCTACAAGAATTGAACAAAGCAGATTGAAAGCACTTACAAACACTATAGGAATGCCAAGATCTCAGAGATTGATCACCAAAAGTGTTGCAACTTCAGTTTGTAGCAGAAAATGAGTTGACTAAAACTTTTCATGAATGATGAACATGAGTGTTTATAGATTTCTTGGAGTTCTAGGAGTAAGACAAGTGTCCATGACTCACCAACATGTTAGATTACTTGTCAAATGCAGAGATTAGGGTGGCAAGTTCGTTTGATGAGTCAATGAGCGAATTAACAAGAGGCTGCCACCTTGATTTACCAATTCAGATGAGCTGAGGACCCCTTATGGACCGTATGGGGTTTTGCCTTACGGTCCGTAAGGCCCTTGCAGGGGCTGAAGTTTCAAAAATGGCAGAAATGGCCCCTGAACTTGTTTTTGACGCGTTTTGGCACTTTTAACACCCGTTAACCCCATTTTCAAGCTTTATAAGGACAATAAAGTATAGGGAACTTGAAATGTGCTCAAAATATCTCAGAGGTCGGTTCGTTTGGTCGTACGGTTGCGGTTTTCGGTTAATTACGATGGAAATCATAACGAACGCGTGCGCGACAGTAAAAGCGAAGCGAATGGTATTTTTGCGTTCCAATAATTAATATACAAGATTTTAATGATTAAAAATTTTTGGATGCGCGTACATGTCCCGGATTAAGAGATACGCGAATTGGCATAGTTTCGCAGAATTTGCAAAATAGCCCCTGAACTTACAAAAGTGTGATTTTGCCATACCGAAGCCCTCGAAACTCATTTCTAAGCTATAATAAGGGTATTTAGGGTATTTTTAGCTTATGACCATGTTCCAGAGTGTGCATTGCTACGGGAATCAGCAGACTTTCGTAGTTTGTCGCAAATAGTCCCTTTGATCGAATAGGCTTGTTTTTGACATACCAAACCCTTCAAAACTTATTTCTAAGTTATGCAAAGTGTAACATCCGTCAAAAATGGATTTACCAAACCCGCTACGTTTATTAACCGAACAATCAGTTAAAAATTTCGTTGCGAATTTAATGCCCAAAATAATTTTAAACGATACATAATTAATTATATTATTGGAATATATAAATTGTTTTTGAAAAACTGTTAAAAATAAGAAAATAAAAATAATATGTTTCTGCCGGGTTTCGAACCCGGGTCAGTCAACCGGTTCAGTAACTTAACGCACACATACTCAACCACTACGCCACTCATGCTTCTTGTTAATTATTAGAATCATTTAATTCATAACATGTTTTTCCGAATTCAAAACCGGCGCCCAAATTTCAGTCGTCGGAAATCCCGGCGATCTCGCGAGATTGGACGGTTTCTTCAAGTCTTAACGTAAACATTTACTAGGATATCGGTATAACCGACGCCTGAGTCCGCGACACAAACTATAACCGCCGGAAAACGTAATGACTTTGAATCAAGTCGGAAATTGGACCAAGTTCATCGATAACCTGCCTTATAAATACCCCCTCGAACCTCTGCTAGCTTTTTCGCTCAAAACCCCACCTTTACCCGACGTAAATCCATTCGCCGGAAAACTTCTGTACCTCGCCGGAAAACCGAACCCTTCACTTCTAAGCCTTACTAAACCCCCTGAGCTTATACCGAAGTCACACACATCCTTTTCAAGCTTTCTGAAGACTCTCTGCTGCAAGACACACGTCGCCGGAAGTGGTTGCTGTCACCGGAGTTTCGCCGGAGAAACAGAGGAGTCCAGTCGGTATACCTTACGCTTAATCCTTCATTCTTTTTATTTAATCTCACATGTAATTAACCATCAGACACTAACGAACATGATTTAATCATCGAACCAGTCGGACTTCCGATTCTGGTTAAAACTGTCGAAGAAGACGAAGTTTATGTAACATATAAGTATAATTAAAATCAAGTTATAACACGGGTTAGACACACAGTCCAGCGGTGGACTGTGTGCACAATAAACACGTAAACGTCTCGAGTTCGAATCTTGTCCCACGCATGCTGCCTTAATAAAAATGTTTTTTTTTGGTTAACCGAACCGGAGTCACCGCTGTATATGTTAAGTATAATAATAACCGGAATAATAACCAAGATAGACACACAGTCCAGCGGTGGACTGTGTGTATGTTTAAATCATAGGACACGAGTTCGAGTCCGGGCTACCGCAGCGGCCCGGATAATTATTAAACTTTTTATTTAAGTCAGAAATGAAAATACTTAGTTTGTATTTAAGTATAATAAAAATCAGTTTAGTTAACAAGTTGGACACACAGTCCAGCGGTGGACTGTGCGTTAGCATAAACCACAGGTCCCGGGTTCGAGACCTGTGGAGCGCACCGAGTCTTGGATTAAAATCGTTTTTAAAAAAATAAAGGATTTTCTGATTAATCTAATTAATATATAAATATAATTAAAAACAGAAATATTTCGGGCTAGACACGTAGCTCAGTTGGTAGAGCTGCGTGCACGCGTACGGGAGGTCTCGGGTTCGAGCCTCACTCAGCGCACACTTATACGCATACGAACCGGTCAACGGTCAACGGTCAACGGTCAAAAAAAGTCAATTTTTTAATTATTTTTATTTATTTATTTTAATTAAAAATCAATTAAAAATACTTAAAAATAACATTTTTAAGGTTAGAAAATAGCCTTAAACTCACAAAAATACACCCAACAATCCTACTAAAATTGATTAATAAAATCCGTTTACTTACCGAACCATAATGCTATTTATCTAGGTTAATTTCACTCGTGGTTAAAACCACTTCGCGTGCATTCAACATCATCAACCGAACGCACCCACTGTGAGTGAATCTTACAACTCCCCCTTTTTAATTACACGTTTTGGGGTGTGTCATGTGTCACAAAATAATTAACTCGTTTATTTAAACTTGTGCCATACCATATCGTGATCTAAACTTAGATTGTTTATATTGTTGTGATCATATATTTCATTTTGTCTACTTATATGTAATTCATTCATTAAGCCCATCAGTTCCTCGTGGGAGACGAGTTGAGCAACGCGTGCCTCAAAACCAATCCATTATTGTTCATGTGTGTATTATTGAGTTTATATTATTTGTAGTATGTCTTTCATATTATCATGTTTATGCAATTCATTCATTAGGCCCATCAGTTCCTCGTGAGAGACGAGTTGAGCAACGCGTGCCTCTAAACGATCCATTATTGTTCATGTGTATATTGTTTAATATTAAATTGATTTATGAATAAGTTTACATCTATTTTTACTCATGTGTGGTTGTGCACTTTATTTCATAATCAATTAAATAAACTTGTTCAAATGTTTTCCATAGGATTCACTCGCCAACTTTTTGTTGATCCAAAAACCCTTTTACACATGATACAGGTGAACAGGATGAAGCAAGGAAAACATAGGAAATGCCTTAGGAGAAAACAAAGAAGCTTAGATTGATGCTTAGGTCATGATGTAATTATGTTTGTAAATTTCCATTAAATTGTATTAATGAATATGGAACGTTAAAAAAATGTCATGAGCTTTGATGATAACCCAATCATGCCCCGATCACCTTTTCCGCTGCGGGTCGGGGTGTGACAGATTGGTATCAGAGCCATGACTATAGGGATATAGGATAGGTTATTAGACCCTTAGAGCCTATACTATAGTCTACCTAAATTTTAATTGATTAGGTGGTTACCCTTAGAGCCTATACTATAGTCTACCTAAATTTTAATTGATTAGGTGGTTACATACAAACTTGTGATATTTATTTGTTTCATATTTGTTTATACTTACAGTCAAACATACATACTTATATACATATTCATTATACATATATCAATGTTCATATATTCAATTCATTTTCATACTCTCATTATTCAAAGTTTGTTGCAATTTTCAAATCTCATCAAAGTAAGTTCTGCGACGGTCATGTAGTAACTGGAAGGGTACAAGTACCGGTAGTCGGAACGTCCTGTCTAGGTTGGCATTCGTATAAATCCAATATAACGGACCAGTTTGCCTACCTGGGGACTAACGATGAGAGTACGAAGGACCTATTAGGCCAAAGCATGCCACACCAAACGTCGTTCGAACTAACCCCACTTTGAGGTGTCACCGTGTCTACACCTGGACACATTCCGAATATCACACGTTGTATACATATTTCTCGATTTTCTCCGGGTTTTAGTGTACGCAACCAGGCAAACCCATGCGAACCATATGAAAAACCCAGTATTCATGGGGGCCCACATGATTACGAAGGTGAAGTATGGCGGCATGTAGGGCCTAATGACGAGCAAAGCCCAAGACATCCTATGGATGTAGTAGATTTATTTTTCTATAATTATTTTATGAATGTTCATTCCTGAATGCGACCCATGATCCCAAAAGCATCCAACTCATACTCTTGACATGTATTCCTTGTAGATGTCTTCTAACCACGCCCGTAGGAAGATGAGAGCAGGAAAAGCCCGCGAACGCATGGCTGCCCTAATCGCTCAACAAATGGCTGCCGTAATACCCAACATTGTAATCCAAGTACAACAAGCACTTACCGCTAATCCTGTCAATCAAGAAAACCAAAACATTATCAACTCTCCCCCAAATACCACTAAATGCACCTACAAGCATTTCAAATCATGCGACCCTCCGAAATACAAAGGGACTGAAGGCGTCACCGCTCTCCTCCATTGGTTTGAAGAAATGGAGAACACCTTTCTAAATTGCGATTGCCCCGATGATCGCAAAGTGCGTTATGCTACTGGTCGTTTATATGGAATAGCACTTACTTGGTGGAATACAGAGAAGGCCAAACGAGGTGTTGAAGATGTTATGACTTTAACTTGGAATGAATTGAAGGAAATCATGACCAGACGATTTTGCCCAAGGAGCGAAATCAAGAAATTAGAAGATGAATTTTATTCGTTGAAGCAAAAGGAAGTAGACCACACCACATACAACAAAAGATTCCTCGAGTTACATCAAATGGTTCCCAACATGTTCACTCCCCTCTACCGTTTGATCGAGCACTACATTCGTGGTCTTCCGTCAAAGATTCAAGACTCTGTAATAAGTACCTCGCCTGCAACTTTGGAAGCAGCAATGGAGCTAGCAACAGCGCACACCGAGAACCGAATCCGGAACAAAGACTTCAAGGAGGAGAAGAAGAAGGATAAAGCACCGACTGAAACCTCCGACTACACCCAAACCGAATCCCCTTCTCAACCCAACTCTAAGTGAAAAAGAGACGGGCAACTTTTCACTGCTATCCAACGAAATCAACCAATTTCACACGCCATACCCATCCAAGCTATCCCAATCACTCAAGTGGCACCCAACTCAACTTACCCAAATAAGAAACCATATCTTGGGCCTCACCCTCGATGGAACAACTGTTTTTACCACCATCCCCTTACCTTACCTTGTCGACTATGTGCAACTTGTGGACGCTATGGTCATCTGAGCAAGGTTTGCCGCACCTTTCAAAACCAAATCTCCCCCCTACTCAAACCATGAACCAAACCTATCAACAACCCCAATACCCCATGTTCCCATATGTTCGAGCTTGTTTCAATTGTGGCGACCCTACCCACTTTAGAAACACATGCCCTCAATTGGTTAATGTCATCAACACTCAAGCTCAATCAAACCCAGTTAACCAAGTAAACCAAGAAAACCCAACCGCTAGGCCACCAGCAAGAGGAAGAGTCTTCAACATCAACGCCAATCCTGTCGAAGATAATGACGGCCCAAACGAAGATACCCAACTAGTCCTCTTCACCGAAAATCCAGATTCAACTCCAATCGTTTAGTTTTATGTTTTTCTTTATCACATAGAACCAAACATAACATAAGGATAAAGCCAATGAAACTTTGACAAGAATATGGTGGATACGCCGCTGGTACTTCCTATATATAAGTATTCTTGTCAAAGGATCATAAGCATTATCTGGCGGTTATGAGAGGTTCCATGTGTAAACTGTTTGAGTAATTATTGTTTATTATTTTCAGTACAGGCAATTTCATAGGCCGCCGCTCCCTATTACATTATGAGCGTTAAGCATGTTCCCCATTTTATTATGAGGACCTGGCGTGCCCACATACGATCGGCTCCGTTTGATTGAGCCTTGATCGCACAGACATTTTTCATTTTCAGTACATGCAATACGATCGGCTCCGTTTGATTGAGCCTTGATCGCACAGACATTTTCATTATCAGTATCTTGTGGTTGTTGTGTTGTAGAGTCGCATAGAACTAATCATAACCTGCGGATAAAGTCAATGAAAATTTGACAAGAATATGGTGGATACGCCGCTGGTACTTCCTATATATAAGTATTCTTGTCAAAGGATCAGAGGCATTATCAGGCGGTTATGAGAGGTTCCATGTATAGGCTGTTTGTGTGATTGTTGTTTAGATTAAATTTATTATTTTCAGTACATGCAATACGATCGGCTCCGCTTGATTGAGCCTTGATCGCACAGACATTTCATTTTCAGTACATGCAATACGATCGGCTCCGTTTGATTGAGCCTTGATCGCACAGACATTTTTCATTTTCAGTATTTATGAGTTTGTTGTATTGGTTGTAGAGTCACATAGGACTAATCATAATTCACTGATAAAACCAATGAAAATTTGGCAAGAATATGGTGGATACGCCGCTGGTACTTCCTATATATAAGTATTCTTGTCAAAGGATCAGAGGCATTATCAGGCGGTTATGAGAGGTTCCATGGATAGGCTGTTTGTGTGATTGTTGTTTAGATTAAATTTATTATTTTCAGTACGTGCAATACGATCGGCTCCGCTTGATTGAGCCTTGATCGCACAGACATTTTCATTTTCAGTACATGCAATACGATCGGCTCCGTTTGATTGAGCCTTGATCGCACAGACATTTTTCATTTTCAGTATTTATGAGTTGTTGTATTGGTTGTAGAGTCACATAGGACTAATCATAATTCACTGATAAAACCAATGAAAATTTGACGAGAATATGGTGGATACGCCGCTGGTACTTCCTATATATAAGTATTCTTGTCAAAGGATCAGAGGCATTGTCAGACGGTTATGAGAAGTTCTATGTAAGATTTAGTAGTTTCTTGGTAACTAATCATAACTTGTGGATAAAACCAATGAAAATTTGGCAAGAATATGGTGGATACGCCGCTGGTACTTCCTATATATAAGTATTCTTGCCAAAGGATCAGAGGCATTATCAGGCGGTTATGAGAAGTTCCATGTAGGATTTAGTATTGCCTTGGTTGAAATTTGTGTTACATTCATATCATCTCGCTATTTAAAGAAATTGGACTGTGCTCTATTTCTACATAAACTAACCTCTCCATCATAACAAACGAGAGAGGAACTGTCACCATTCAAACGTATATGCTATTAGAATGTGGATTCAAATATTAGCTGTTGTGTTTATTTATGTTCTATAGTCATAGAACCAATCATAACTTACTGATAAAACCAATGAAAATTTGACAAGAATATGGTGGATACGCCGCTGGTACTTCCTATATATAAGTATTCTTGTCAAAGGATCAGAGGTATTGTTAGATGGTTATGAGAAGTTCCATGTAGGTTGTAGTATTAGAAGTTTTGCCTTAGGATACAACCATACCCTTCCAAGCATATCCAAACTCTTATGCATGATATCATATTTAGCGAATCAATTCTGCTTATCAATACTTTTACAGTAGGCAACAAAAAGCGATTCCTGTAATAGGGTACTTAACCCTTACAAGGAACGTTACCGCCTCAAACAAAAACTTAAAACCTTACTTCTTCTAAGCATGTAACTGTCAAACTAAACACCATCATTCTTTTAGTCAAATATATCACTATTTAAATTTCGGGACGAAATTTCTAAAAAGCAGGGGATACTGTAACATCCGTCAAAAACAGATTTACCAAACCCACTCCGTTTATTAACCGAACAGTCAGTTAAAAATTTCGTTGCGAATTTAATGCCCAAAATAATTTTAAACGATACATAATTAATTATATTATTGGAATATATAAATTGTTTTTGAAAAACTGTTAAAAATAAGAAAATAAAAATAATATGTTTCTGCCGGGTTTCGAACCCGGGTCAGTCAACCGGTTCAGTAACTTAACGCACACACACTCAACCACTACGCCACTCATGCTTCTTGTTAATTATTAGAATCATTTAATTCATAACATGTTTTTCCGAATTCAAAACCGGCGCCCAAATTTCAGTCATCAGAAATCCCGGCGATCTCGCGAGATTGGACGGTTTCTTCAAGTCTTAACGTAAACATTTACTAGGACATCGGTTATAACCGACGCCTGAGTCCGCGACACAAACTATAACTGCCGGAAAACGTAATGACTTTGAATCAAGTCGGAAATTGGACCAAGTTCATCGATAACCTGCCTTATAAATACCCCCTCGAACCTCTGCTAGCTTTTTCGCTCAATACCCCACCTTTACCCGACGTAAATCCATTCGCCGGAAAACTTCTGTACCTCGCCGGAAAACCAAACCCTTCACTTCTAAGCCTTACTAAACCCCCTGAGCTTATACCGAAGTCACACACATCCTTTTCAAGCTTTCTGAAGACTCTCTGCTGCAAGACACACGTCGCCGGAAGTGGTTGCTGTCACTGGAGTTTCGCCGGAGAAACAGAGGAGTCCAGTCGGTATACCTTACGCTTAATCCTTCATTCTTTTTATTTAATCTCACATGTAATTAACCATCAGACACTAACGAACATGATTTAATCATCGAACCAGTCGGACTTCCGATTCTGGTTAAAACTGTCGAAGAAGACGAAGTTTATGTAACATATAAGTATAATTAAAATCAAGTTATAACTCGGGTTAGACACACAGTCCAGCGGTGGATTGTGTGCACAATAAACACGTAAACGTCTCGAGTTCGAATCTTGTCCCACGCATGCTGCCTTAATAAAAATGTTTTTTTTTTTGGTTAACCGAACCGGAGTCACCGCTGTATATGTTAAGTATAATAATAACCGGAATAATAACCAAGATAGACACACAGTCCAGCGGTGGACTGTGTGTATGTTTAAATCATAGGACTCGAGTTCGAGTCCGGGCTACCGCACCGGCCCGGATAATTATTAAACTTTTTATTTAAGTCAGAAATGAAAATACTTAGTTTGTATTTAAGTATAATAAAAATCAGTTTAGTTAACAAGTTGGACACACAGTCCAGCGGTGGACTGTGCGTTAGCATAAACCACAGGTCCCGGGTTCGAGACCTGTGGAGCGCACCGAGTCTTGGATTAAAATCGTTTTTAAAAAAATAAAGGATTTTCTGATTAATCTAATTAATATATAAATATAATTAAAAACAGAAATATTTCGGGCTAGACACGTAGCTCAGTTGGTAGAGCTGCGTGCACGCGTACGGGAGGTCTCGGGTTCGAGCCTCACTCAGCGCACACTTATACGCATACGAACCGGTCAAAGTCAACGGTCAACGATCAAAAAAAGTCAATTTTTTTAATTATTTTTACTTATTTATTTTAATTAAAAATCAATTAAAAATACTTAAAAATAACATTTTTAAGGTTAGAAAATAGCCTTAAACTCACAAAAATACACCCAACAATCCTACTAAAATGGATTAATAAAATCCGTTTACTTACCGAACCATAATGCTATTTATCTAGGTTAATTTCACTCGTGGTTAAAACCACTTCGCGTGCATTCAACATCATCAACCGAACGCACCCACTGTGAGTGAATCTTACAACTCCCCCTTTTTAATTACACGTTTTGGGGTGTGTCATGTGTCACAAAATAATTAACTCGTTTATTTAAACTTGTGCCATACCATATCGTGATCTAAACTTAAATTGTTTATATTGTTGTGATCATGTATTTCATTTTGTCAACTTATATGTAATTCATTCATTAAGCCCATCAGTTCCTCGTGGGAGACGAGTTGAGCAACGCGTGCCTCAAAACCAATCCATTATTGTTCATGTGTGTATTATTGAGTTTATATTATTTGTAGTATGTCTTTCATATTATCATGTTTATGCAATTCATTCATTAGGCCCATCAGTTCCTCGTGAGAGACGAGTTGAGCAACGCGTGCCTCTAAACGATCCATTATTGTTCATGTGTGTATTGTTTAATATTATTGATTTATGAATAAGTTTACATCTATTTTTACTCATGTATGGTTGTGCACTTTATTTCATAATCAATTAAATAAACTTGTTCAAATGTTTTCCATAGGATTCACTCGCCAACTTTTTGTTGATCCAAAAACCCTTTTACACATGATACAGGTGAAAAGGATGAAGCAAGGAAAACATAGGAAATGCCTTAGAAGAAAACAAAGAAGCTTAGATTGATGCTTAGGTCATGATGTAATTATGTTTGTAAATTTCCATTAAATTGTATTAATGAATATGGAACGTTAAAATAAATGTCATGAGCTTTGATGATAACCCAATCATGCCCCGATCACCTTTTCCGCTGCGGGTCGGGGTGTGACACAAAGTATATTTAAAGTATGTTAAGCTTGTGTCATCGTTCCATAGTGTACGTCGTGTCAAACTGATTATGTTTACATAACACTTTGCAATTTCACTTACAGAAGTCGTTTGAGAATTCGGAATCGTGCAAGATTGAATATGTGCAATTGTTATGATAAAAACACAAAACTCATAAATATAACACAAAATTTCATTGCTTGGTAAACTTGTTCATAATTGTTACAGATCAAATCACCACAAATGTCACAATAAGATTTGACCCGTTTTGGTAAACTTATGTAAACTAGTTACATAAGCTCAACCATACGCGTATAAGTTATATCGGGTAACCGGATGAGTTATGAAGAAGTTCTATATGCCAATATACTTTAAATAATTTGTAACATCAGGAGGTTATCAACTTATATGACCATTAAGGTTTTAAAATCAAAATATGTCTCACAAGGACATTTTAGTCATTAAGCGACATAATATAAGAACTTGCGTATAAACTGATATTATGAACATGTTTATTGTATACAAATACTTTATTTACGATATAATATCACTAAGTAATCAAACATGTATGGGTCTTATGATTTAAGACCAAACTATGCACCGTAGGGGCATTTTGGTCATTATATACATAGTTTGAGAACTTATTTAAAAATTTGGGTTATGATCAAGTACCTACTGTGAAAACATTTTAAATATGTTATAAAATTAGTAGGTATTAAGTTTTGGTTGATAGTTATGGTTTAAAACCATACTATGCGCCAAAAGGGCGTTTTAGCCATTATATGACGTAATTTACGATCTTTAATCAAAAATCAGGTTATGATCAGTTTCATAATATCAAAATATGTTAATTACATTAACATATCATTAGGTAAATAATTTGCAAGTTCACTGTTGATTAAAACCATTTTTTATGCAAAAGGGACATTTTGGTCAAAGTTAGGCATATTATAGAAACTTGTATAAAAACTCGGATTCTGGATATGATCATGGAATATAACATCAAAGGGTTATCCTACATTAAAATACGATCATAATACAACTTAAATTCAGTAGCTAACTATGCTAAATCGGGTCAGAATCGAAAGTTAAAGCAGAAGTCAAACTGCTCGACTTTCGGTTGCAAACCGACCCTAAAACTGGAAATGACGAGCCAAACATGTTCATACATGTTCTATTATTTATTACCAACTGATTAGGTGTCAAAAATATGTTTAACATTTATAAGATCAATTTATAACATTTACGAAAAACTAACCGTTGACTTTTTAAATAATAAGACTTTGACCTGTCATCTGACCTACTTAACGTGATTTTCCGGAGGTGCCCTTTTGAGGGATTAACACCTACCTAATTACGATCACGTAGACACGTTCGGATCGAACATTGGATTGACGATAATGGTCATAACCGAAAGTCAAATCGTTTGGCTTTCGGCTATTAACTAGCCTAATAAAACGAAATAGACTAAGGAGAGAACTTACTAGTGTTGAAGAACACTTTCAGAACTCAGATGGAGGCTTCCAAAGTATGGAAACAAGCTCCAAGAAGATTGAGAATGAAATAATGAATGGTGTGAAAGAAATAATGAACTTATACACCTATTTATACTAATCTTCAAGTTCTAGGAAGGTGCCAAGTGTCCCTAAGAGCTCTAAGAACAAGGTTATGTGAATTGGTGGCAACATATATAACAGGCTGCTGCCAACGATTTTACTACTGTCAGCGCACCCTTTGCGGACGTAACGGGTGTGGCTTACGATTCGTAAGGGACCTTAAACACGAAGAATATTTTGAACATCCTCACGGACCGTAAATGTATGTTCTTGCGATCTGTAAGGGACCTCAGAAATTTATAAAATTTGATTTTTAGGCATATTTAGCCCCTCAACTTTAAACTTATTATAATTTTTATGATTTTTAATCGTTTCTTTCAACATTGTTAATTATATGGAAGGTTCCTAGACACGTGTCATCACGTAGTTGGTTTCATTTTACAGGTGCTATACAACGATAAGACCGTATGTGTATAACTTAACATGAACTCAAGAATACGGGCGGTGCGTTACTCCTATAGCGCTATACATGTTAAAGGAGGCTTGTACGAAGTTAATGACAAAGCACTATGCATGTAAAGTTTCTAGCATGTATGTATTCCTAAGTATAACGTGTAAGCATGTAAGTTGGATTCGATTGCATGTATAAAGTGTTTGGGTATAAGTGTTTGTGTGGGTTTTTGTATAGTGTATATATTGCACCCAAAAGTGATAAAACGAAAAAGGGATCATGTATACTCACGGTTTTGCAAAGCTTTCCTAGCAATCCGCGAGGCGTTAGGTTGGAGAGTAGGACACCGAGGTTATTCTATATGAGGGAACAGAGGTGTTAGTGTTCTGAGTTAGCGAAGGATTTGGATTCGAAGGCAGAAGGTACAAAAGTAAATACGGGAAAATGTCACTTCATACAAAGTGAACACTTCGTGCGATGTGTCTGTCCACTTCGTGCGAGGTGTCTGTCCACTTCGTGCGAAGGGACTGTTCTGGAAAATTTAGCTCGTTAAGCTCCTGTTTCGACAATGAGTTCTGTTGAATTGGAGTTTTAGGGACGAGGCAGTTAGTCTTAGCTCTTAACAGTCAACCACGACTTAGTTGATATCAGGAGCATGACTTAGATGAAAAGTAGGTATAGTATAGTAGAAATTTAGTCCAAGTCTAACAGTTAGGTAACATATGTCAAGCCCAGGGGTACGAATACCTCGTTATATGATTCACCAAAGCTCAAAGTTTATCAATGCAATTGATAGACTCGGTTGGTCATGAATGTTAGGAAAGTAAAATACAAAAAAATGTTCAAGTGAGGTGTGGAACTTAATTCGGGTAGCCAAGGCTCCCAACATTCTCATACTTGCTGAAACACTAATTCAATCCTAGTGAGGATGATGAACTAGGTTAGCTACTACACTTGGTATAAGAAAGAAAATAAAAGTAGAAGAGAATTCATAAAAGTATGAAGGAAAATAGTGAGTTAAACTCACTTAAAAGTTGATGGAATTCTGCCAAAGTTCAAGAAATTCAGAGTGTGAGTGAGAAGAGTCGGAAAATCTGAAGTTGTGAAGTGGGAGGGTCTTATAGGGAATAGTTGTTGCCAGAGTCGTTCGTGCGAAGTGGTTCCAGATCGCATGGAGGTGTTAGTTTTGATTGTTTTCGCGTATTTTAGTCGGTTTTTGAGTACTTCAAGTGTAAGGTTGTAACGTATGAGTATTGTACGTATATTTAGTATGGGTTAGCATAAAACATGCGTTTAAATGGTTGATTGTATATAAAACGCGTACGTATAAAATAGGAAGTTTTGCTACAATCAAGGTCTTGGATTACGAGGTTGGGATAGGATACGGATATAAGTTTTTAGAAATAGGTATTCGATTACACTTTCCAAATAAGAAAGGTTCAGAAATGCGAAGCGTTACACATGGTAGATCAAAACCACCAAAATCATCACAACAATAGCCACCACAACCATCATAACCGCCAACACCACAACTGTCAAACCAAACCCCCACCATCATAAAACAACACAACCACTAAATTAAAGTCGAAATAAGTAAAAAGAAAAGGGCTCTTCAACCATCCACATCGCCATAATCCACACAACATGGCTCAGTGCCGCTACGGTTGCAACCGGAGTTGCCATGCCAAGTAGTAGCCAGCCATCATCATCACCGGATAGAACACTCGCATGCAACGACCTTCCAAAACAGTTGATCAAAGACCGACAATCCGACAAACGGCCGCGCTAACAAGGCGCCGCCACACAACCACTGTGGTTCCACCACAATTCCGTTCGTCACTCCGTTACCAGAACTGGTGGTTAGTCAGGATGTTTGATTTTATAGATGCAAATCGGATTTAAAGCCAAAACAAACCTACAAAAGCTAAAAAAACAACCCATATCTTACACAAACACACAATACAAGGTTCCACAAATTCGTCATGGCTCCGCCACCGTACGTGGTGGTCGGCCACCATACCAATCAGTCCGCCAAATTCCCTATCTCTCTCATAATCTCTACTTACACATATATGTGTGTGTTTGTTTAGGGTTTATCTTAGACATTAGAGAGAAAAAGAGAAGATATTTGAAGTTAGAGAGAGAAAGAGATCTTTGGAGTTGTGATATGCAATCCAGCTTAAAACAAACAATACCACAAAAGCCAAGAAACCACCCATTGTTTGTATAGAAAACAACCAAACAATGACATAAAAGTCAAGAAACCAGCCCACTGGCTTCCAAAGAAAGCAAAACAAAGGTTAAGCATAATGTACAAACCACAATGCTTACATATGTTGAGAATTATACTATTATATAGCACAATGCTTACAGATGTTGAAAATTATACTATTAGACGATGAATGCGCACGAATTTATGATTCAATCAACGATGAATGCGCACGAAATTATACTATTAGCACAATGATGACGATGAATGCGCACGAATTTATGATTCAAAATCGACGAGGGAAAAACTAACCTAAATAATAACGCTATGATTCGATAAATAAGTAAATTTTATTTGAGATTAATATTTTTAATTAGTGCTCTTTAGTGGGATTTTTAGATTTATTTTTGTGAGTTTAATGAAATTTTCTAACTTTAAAATCTTATTTTTAAGTATTTTTAAATGATTTTTCAATTAAATAAATAAATAAAAATGAAATAAAAAGGGTTGACTTTTGTCAGGTTTGACCGGGTCTTGACCGGTCAGACTGTGTTTATTCTATGCGGCTAGTGAGGTTCGAACTCGGGACCTCTCGTATACGTGTACGCAGCTCTACCAACTGAGCTACGTGTCTAACCTGAAATATTCTCTGTTTTAATTATATATATATATACTAATTAACTTTAACCTTATTTGGTTTTTATTAAAAATGATTTATATGGCCGAACCGGTTGCAGAGACCCGGAGTCGAACTCGGGACCTTTGGTTCGAGTGCGCACAGCCCAACCAGTTGGGCTGTGTGTCTAATCTGTTTAACTACTGGATTATATTCCTCTTATGAATATACTGTGACTAGATCTGATTAGGTTTTAAAAATGTTGGTTTTATTTCTGAAAGTCGGTAACGTGTGCGATTCGAACCCGGGACGTGTGTTTTGTATTTACACACAGTCCACCGCTGGACTGTGTGTCTAACCCGGTTAAATACCCGATTTTAATTACATTAATATACAATTTAAGTTCGTCTTCTTCATTAAGAAGAACACAGAACAATGCACCCGTCTGTTCTTGCTTATTCGACCAACGACCTTATAATCGATTGAAATGGAATAGGAAAACAAAGATTAAAGAATATGATATACCAAGACGGAGAGTTTTCTTCAGATTTCCGGCAGTGTTCGTCGGCTCTGATTTGCGATTTCCGGCTGAATAAACTGTTTTATCAGTTTCGATTATTGTGTTGAGCAATTAGATTATAAATCAAGAGATAGCAAGAAGGTTTAGACAATTATACCGTCTGAAGAGCGAATGCGGTTTTCTGATCAGCGATTCCGACGATATTCCGGCGAAAATGAAAATCTCCGGCGACGAGCTTTGGAAGGAATAAAGCTTCGAAAGAGAGTGCGGTTCTGAGCGAAAGGTTTACAGGAAGTTTGAGTGGGTATTTATAAGGAAGAACAGGCTGAATTGGGTTCGAATTGGGTCATGATTCGCGGTCAAAGGTCTCCGAAAGTTATGACTGAAATTGATGGTTAGACATCGGTTATAACTGATGTCGAAGTCAGTTATCGCGTTTTAGTCAAAAGGAAATAGCCAAAATTGCGGATATCTCGGTTTTTCCGGCGATTGCGAGTTTTGGGCGCGTTGATTTCCGGTTTTGATTTCGGGTTTTACTTTAAGTGTTATTTGATTCAGTGTTTATCACAAGTGAAGTGTGTGGCGGAGTGGTGTGGTGTGTGTTTGTGTTTGTGGGAGACCCGGGTTCGAGACCCGGCGGCTCCATTTTATTTTCTATTCACTTATTTTTATTATTTATTAATTATGGTTTTTAAATTCTAAAAGGTTTATTAATTATGTATTATTTAAAATAATCTGAACAATAAATACGCAATGAAAATTTATAACTGAATACTTGGTTATTAAACGAAGCGGGTTTTGAAACCCGTTTTTTCGACGAATGTTACAGTATCCCCTACTTTTAGGAATTTCGTCTCGAAATTTAAGTAGTAGCGGTAACTGGAAAGAGATGCGGGTATTTTTCGCGCATTGAGTTTTCACGTTCCCAAGTAAACTCGGGTCCTCGTTTCGACTCCCAACGTACCCTGACAATTGGAATACGACTTCGCCTTAAACGCTTCTCTCCGAAGTCCATGATTTCTACCGGTCTTTCAACGAAGTACATCGATTCATCGACTTGAATGTCTTCTAGAGGAATATGGAGATTTTCATCAGCGAGGCACTTTTTCAAGTTTGATACGTGAAATGTGGGATGAATTCTGTTGAGTTCTTCTGGTAGGTCAAGCTTGTATGCTACAGGACCTACTCTTTCGAGTATCTTGAAAGGTCCTACGTAGCGTGGTGCTAGCTTGCCCTTCTGGCCAAAATGAACCACTCCCTTCCACGGTGATACTTTAAAAGTACTTGATCACCAATGTCAAACTCCAAGGGCTTTCGTCGTTTGTCTGCATAACTCTTTCGACGACTTTGAGCCGCTAATTGTTTCGAATTTGAAGGACCTTGTCGGTTGTTTCTTGAATTAATTCTGGACCGGTGATTTGCGCTTCCCCAATTTCGTGCCAACATACTGGAGATCGGCACTTACGACCATATAAAGCTTCGAAAGGAGCCATACCGATACTTGAATGATAGCTATTATTGTACGAAAATTCAACTAATGGTAGGTGAGCGTCCCAGTTCCCTTTGAAGTCTATGACACATGCTCGCAGCATGTCTTCAAGGGTTTGGATGGTGCGTTCAGATTGACCATCCGTTTGGGGATGAAAAGCGGTACTGAGGTCTAATCGTGTACCCAAGGCGGTTTGTACGGCTCGCCATGTTCGTGAAGTGAAACGACCATCACGGTCTGAAATGATGCTTAAAGGTACACCATGACGGCTTACGATCTCGCTGATGTAGATACGGGCTAACTTCTCGTTCTTGAAGTCCTCACGAATCGGAATGAAGTGAGATGACTTTGTAAGACGATTGATTATTACCCATATGGTGTCATACCCACTGGAGGTGCGAGGTAACCCGGTAATGAAATCCATGGTTATGTTTTCCCACTTCCATACGGGTATTTCGGGTTGGACTAGAAGTCCTGAAGGTCTTTGATGTTCAGCTTTTACTTTGGAACAGGTAAGGCACTTGGAAACAAAAACAGCGATATCCTTTTTCATGCCAGGCCACCAGTAGGTGTATCGTAGGTCTTGATACATCTTGTCGGCTCCTGGGTGTACAGAGTATCGTGTTTTGTGCGCCTCATCCATGAGGAAATCACGAAGGTTATCGCGATCAGGAATCCATATGCGGTTTAAAGTATAGAATATTGTCGGATTTGGTTTCGATTTTGAGTTCAGCTCCACATGACAGCTCATCGCGTACGTCATTTTCTGTTACAGAAACATGTTGAGCTGCTCGGATTCGATCTTTGATGTCGGTTATGATTTGCGAACATAGAAGACGAATGGAGTTTGGATAACCTTTTCGACTGAGCGCATCAGCCACCACGTTTGCCTTGCCAGGATGATACTGAATTTCACAGTCGTAGTCGTTGAGAAGTTCGACCCATCTTCGTTGCCTCATATTCAACTCCTTCTGGTTGAAGATATGTTGGAGACTTTTGTGGTCAGTGTATATTTCACACTTGGTACCATAGAGGTAATGTCTCCATATCTTGAGAGCGAACACAACGGCTCCAAGTTCCAGGTCGTGGGTGGTGTAATTCTTCTCATGAACTTTGAGTTGCCTAGAAGCATAGGCCATCACTTTTCCTCTTTGCATCAATACACAACCTAGCCCTTGCCCCGATGCGTCGCAATATACCACAAAGTCATCGCAACCCTCAGGGAGTGTGAGGATAGGTGCGTCACAAAGTTTTTGCTTTAGAGTTTGGAAGGCTTCCTCTTGTTTAGGTCCCCATATGAAGGGTTTTCCTTTATGAGTTAAAGTCGTGAGTGGTACAACAATACGGGAAAAATTGGCAATGAAGCGTCGATAGTAACCAGCCAAACCAAGAAATGACCTTACCTTGGTAGGGGTACATGGCGCTTGCCATTCCTGCACTGCCTTGATTTTTGAAGGATCAACATGAATTCCCTTGTCATTGACGACATGTCCAAGGAATTGTACTTCTCCTAACCAGAATTCGCATTTTGAGAACTTAGCGTAGAGCTTTTCAGTCCTTAAGAGTGTAAGGATGAGTCGAAGGTGTCGTTCATGATTGGATTTAGACTTGGAGTAGATAAGGATGTCGTCGATGAAGACTATGACGAAACGGTCGAGGTAGAGTTTGCATACCCTATTCATTAGATCCAAAAAGACAGCGGGGGCGTTGGTTAAACCGAAAGGCATGACCATGAACTCGTAATGACCATAACGAGTCCGGAAAGCGGTTTTTGGGATATCTTCTTCGTGCACTCTGAGCTGATGATAACCAGAACGAAGGTCGATTTTTGAAAAGCAGGTGGCGCCTTGAAGTTGGTCTAGGAGGTCATCAATGCGAGGTAGTGGATAGCGATTTTTAACCGTTAACTTGTTGAGTTCTCTATAATCAATGCACATGCGAAACGTTCCATCTTTCTTTTTCACAAAGAGAACAGGTGCACCCCAAGGCGAGGAGCTAGGGCGTATGAATCCTTTGTCAGTCAGCTCTTGCAGTTGACTGGCCAGCTCTTGCATTTCGGATGGGGCTAACCTATAAGGAGATTTTGCGACTGGTGTAGCGCCAGGTACAAGATCGATGCGGAATTCGACTTCTCTCACAGGAGGAAGTCCTGAAATGTCGTTGGGAAAGACTTGTGGGAATTCTTTCACAACTGGGATATCTTCGAGTTTCCTCTCCTTGTTTCCCTTTTTGACGACGTGAGTTAGGAATGCGACATAGTTCTTGCGGAGATATCTTCGGGCTTGAAGGCAGGACATTAGTTTGAGTCCTTTCGAAGGGGTTTCCCCAAAAATACGTAGGGTCTGACCATCTGCAAGAGGAATGCGAATGAACTTTTCGCGGCACACTAATTCAGCGTGATGCTGGCTGAGCCAGTCCATACCGATTATAACATCGAAACTTCCCACTTCATAGGAATGAGGTCAACTGGAAAATCGTGATCGTTTAGAGTGAGGGTACAATTGCGTATAATAGAATTTAATGAAACGGGTTTTCCGTTAGCAACTTCCACCGTTAGAGATTCCATGAGATTAACACGAGTTTGGTTGAGGATAGGTTCAAATTCTAAGGACACAAAGCTCTTATCCGCACCAGTATCGAATAATATGGATGCATAACTACCATTGATGAGAAACGTACCGTTGACCACGTTGTTGTCAGCCCTGGCTTGGTTGGCATTGATATTGAAAGCTCTCCCTCTGGCAGGTGGGGGAGCTTGGTTAGCTTGGTTTACTGGGTTTGCGTGAGCTTGGGCATGAATGATGTTCACTAGGCGTGGGCATGTGTTCCTGAAGTGGTTTGGGTCCCCACAGTTGTAACAAGCTCGCATGGGTTGCATCATGGGGTAGTTGGGTTGGTAGTAAGTTTGGGCTACGTGTGGTGTGGGTCGTAGAAGTAAGGGTTGTTGGGCTTGACCCACTATCTGATTGTGGGTTTGGGTTGGAGGTTGATTGCGGTTCATTCGTTGAAGAGTACGACAGGTTTGGATGGTGTGACCCGCACGACCACAGCTTGTGCAATGTTGGCAGGGGTTTTCGGGAGGGTGATGGTATTGACAACGGTTGCATTTTGGGTGTGGGCCGGTGTATGGCTTTTTGAATGGTGCAGCTGAAGGAGCAATTTGGGTGATTGGTGCAGCAGTGATAGGAGGGTTGGTTTGAGTGACAGCAAAATTCTTGTTGTTTCGTTTCCTCTTACCAGCAAACTTCGAGGAGGAGACGGGGTGGTTTGGAGTTGGGGCCTCAATGGGTGCTTTCTTTTTTTCATCTTTGAATTTGCCATTTCGAATGCGATTCTCAGTGAGTTCCGTAGCTAATTCCATTGCGGCTTCAAGTGTTGTAGGCGAAGTGCTTAAAAGCGAATCTTGGATTTTCGAGAGGAGACCTCGAATGTAATGTTCAACCAAGCGGTACAAGGGGGTGAACAAATTTGGGATCATCTGGTTCAGCTCGAGAAATCTCTTATTATAGGATGTGTGATCTCCTTCCTTTTGTTTCAGTGAGTGGAATTCGTCTTCCAGCTTTTTGATTTCGCTTCTTGGACAGAAGCGTCTTGTCATGAGTTCCCTTAACTCTTCCCATGTTAAGGCCATGGCATCTTCAACTCCTCGCTTACCTTTTTCCGTGTTCCACCAGGTAAGGGCTACCCCAAACAGTCTTCCAGTTGCATAACGTACCTTGCGATCCTCGGGACAATCGCAATTGAGGAAAGTGTTTTCCATTTCTTCAAACCAGTGAAGGAGGGCGGTAACACCTTCGGTCCCTTCATATTTTGGGGGATCGCAAGATTTGAAGTGTTTGTAGGAGCACTTTTTGGAAGGAGGGTTGGCGACGCTCTGGTCTTCTTGATTGGGAGGGTTGATGGGATTTGCGGTGAGAGCTTGTTGAACTTGAATCACGATGTCAGGAAGCACTGCGGCCATTTGTTTAGCAATTTGTGTGGCCAAGCATTCATTTGATCTTCCTGACTTTCTACCTCCGCGTAGTTGCCTAGCCGACATCTACAGGAACATACATAGGAAGATTGTGAGTTTAAGAATTTTCTAGGTGTCATGTGTCGTAAAAGAATGAAAAACAACATAATTGGCAATAATTTAACTACATCCATAGGATGTCTTGGGTTTGCTCATGTTTGGGCCTCCAATGTCCCCCATACCATCGCCTGTGTAGTCATGTGGGCCCCCATGACTATTGGGCTTGGTAGGATTCACATTGGTGTTGGCGGATTAACACTCGCACCACCCGAATGAAAATCGTAAAATATGATTGCGAGATGTATGGTAGGAGGGTGTCCAGGTGTAGACACAATGACAACTCAAAGTGGGGTTAGCTCACACGACGTTTGGTATAGCATGCTTTGGCCTAATAGGTCCTTCGTACTCTCATCGTTAGTCCCCAGGTAGGCAAACTGGTCCTTTATTTTGGATGTATACGAATGCCAAGCCTAGACAGGACGTTCCGACTACCAGTACTCGTACCCTTCCAGTTACTACATGCCCGTCATGAGAACTCACTTTGATGTGATTTGAAAAATACAAAAATCATTGCAAAAATCATGGGAATCGTGAGGTGTGTGCTCTCATGGATATGATATGTTATGAGGATATGATTCATGATGAGCATTGCATAATAACATGTATTTGTGAGCATGCTTGCATAACATTGAGTGTGAAAATAAACATAAAGCATATAAACATCATGAATTTTGTATGTAACACATAAACAATTTAAAATTTAATCAACTATAGTATAGGCTCTAAGGGTCTAATAACATATCCTATATCCCTATAGTCACAAGCTCTGATACCAATCTGTCACACCCCGACCCGCAGCGGAATAAAAGTCGGGGCATAATTGGGTTATCACCAAAGCTCATGATGTTTACTAAGATGTTTCATATTTATTAAATTCAAATTACAAACTTAAATATCCAAAACAAAATTCATACAATAACAAGAAAATGAAACTACAGAATTATTCCAAAGCATAAACTTGTTTATTCTTCTAGGCCTTCCTAAGTGTTTCCTGTCTCAGTTGGATCACCTGTATCATGTGTAAAACGGGGGAGATTTTGGGTCAACAAAAGTTGGCGAGTGAACCTTGATAAAACATTTTTACTAATTTCTTGTTTTATTTAATAAAGAAAAATCGTGCAATAATCACATGTGAGCAAACATATATAGATAAACAATCACAAACCACTTTGGATGAGTATATGACATGAATGATGATGTATGTGAGATCAAGGCTCAATCAAACGGAGCCGATCTAATGAGGCTCCTGATGCTCAACCCGTATCCCACGGGGAACTGATGGGCCTAATGAAATGCGTGCACTGAAAATGATAAATCCAATCTACATATAATTCACACAACAATTGATACACATTTGATCACGGATATGATGTATGCACAAGTGTTTAAATAAAATAAAAGAATTGTACGACACATGATACACCCCAAAACATGATTAAAACGGGGAATTGGTAGAGATTCACTCACAGTGGGTGCGTTCTTTGATGACGATGAATGCGCACGAAATTATGATCCAATCGACGAGGGAAAAACTAACCTAAATAATAACGAAATGATTCGATAAATAAGTAAATTTTATTTGAGTTTAATATTTTTAATTGGTGCTCTTTAGTGGGATTTTTAGATTTATTTTTGTGAGTTTAATGAAATTTTCTAACTTTAAAATCTTATTTTTAAGTATTTTTAAATGGTTTTTCAATTAAATAAATAAATAAAAATGAAATAAAAAGGGTTGACTTTTGTCAGGTTTGACCGGTCTTGACCGGTCAGACTGCGTTTATTCTATGCGGCTAGTGAGGTTCGAATTCGGGACCTCTCGTATACGTGCACGCAGCTCTACCAACTGAGCTACGTGTCTAACCTGAAATATTCTCTGTTTTAATTATATATATATATATACTAATTAACTTTAACCTTATTTGGTTTTTATTAAAAATGATTTATATGGCCGAACCGGTTGCAGAGACCCGGAGTCGAACTCGGGACCTTCGGTTCGAGTGCGCACAGCCCAACCAGTTGGGCTGTGTGTCTAATCTGTTTAACTACTGGATTATATTCCTCTTATGTATATACTGTGACTAGATCTGATTAGGTTTTAAAAATGTTGGTTTTATTTCTGAAAGTCGGTAACGTGTGCGATTCGAACCCGGGACGTGTGTTTTGTATTTACACACAGTCCACCGCTGGACTGTGTGTCTAACCCGGTTAAATACCCGATTTTAATTACATTAATATACGATTTAAGTTCGTCTTCTTCATTAAGAAGAACACAGAACAATGCACCCGACTATTCTTGCTTATTCGACCAACGACCTTATAATCGATTGAAATGGAATAGGAAAACAAAGATTAAAGAATATGATATACCAAGACGGAGAGTTTTCTTCAGATTTCCGACAGTGTTCGTCGGCTCTGATTTGCGATTTCCGGCTGAATAAACTGTTTTATCAGTTTCGATTATTGTGTTGAGCAATTAGATTATAAATCAAGAGATAGCAAGAAGGTTTAGACAATTATATCGTCTGAAGAGCGAATGCGGTTTTCTGATCAGCGATTCCGGTGATATTCCGGCGAAAATGAAAATCTCCGGCGACGAGCTTTGGAAGGAATAAAGCTTCGAAAGAGAGTGCGGTTCTGAGCGAAAGGTTTACAGGAAGTTTGAGTGGGTATTTATAAGGAAGAAAAGGCTGAATTGGGTTCGAATTTGGGTCATGATTCGCGGTCAAAGGTCTTCGACGGTTATGACTGAAATTGATGGTTAGACATCGGTTATAACTGATTTCGAAGTCAGTTATCGCGTTTTAGTCAAAAGGAAATAGCAAAAATTGCGGATTTCTCGGTTTTTTTCGGCGACTGCGAGTTCTGGGCGCGTTGATTTCCGGTTTTGATTTCGGGTTTTACTTTAAGTGTTATTTGATTCAGTGTTTATCACAAGTGAAGTGTGTGGCGGAGTGGTGTGGTGTGTGTTTGTGGGAGACCCGGGTTCGAGACCCGGCGGCTCCATTTTATTTTCTATTCACTTATTTTTATTATTTATTAATTATGGTTTTTAAATTCTAAAATGTTTATTAATTATGTATTATTTAAAATAATCTGAACAATAAATACGCAACGAAAATTTATAACTGAATACTTGGTTATTAAACGAAGCAGGTTTTGAAACACGTTTTTCGACGAATGTTACACCAGAGGTGCTATATTATGGAGGGGTAACAACACGTTTTACAGCGTGATACACCACCGCTGGTGGTTTCCACAACACGTGGATTTGATGACGTGTCATCGTCATCACGCGTTATCCATTCTAAAATTCGACCGTTGTCTTCATAGATGACCGTTGATGATGGGTTGTTTAATATATATACACAAATTAATTTTATAAAATACCAAATGCAATCTCCCAACACAAAAAATACATTCTTTCAAACTACAAAAAAAATCAGTCCAACCCAAAATGGAAGGTTCAAGTAAACGAGGTTCGGGTTCGAAGAAAAAGCACGTACGACCAAAGGTTCGACCTAATATTGGCGACCCGACGAGATTTCAGTTGCAAGACGAACCCGACCAAATCCCGTCATTTCAAACGCAACCGTTTCCCAATCAACCCTTTCAAACCTAACAACTTCCACCATTTAAACCCAACAATATCAAAACCAACCTTCTTTCCACCATTTCAACCTCAACAATTTCAAACACAACCGTTTCAAACCCACCATTTCAACCTCGACCCACTAGAAGATAACAATGTAATTCACCAATTCGCCCGTGCATACAGCGAACCACAACAACAACTTGATGACAATAGTGAACTGGTTCAAGAAGAAGAAGAAGAAGAATATGATAAAAAAGTTGAAATCGTCCCAACAAGTGTTCGGAGACCATGGACGAGAAAAGAGGAGGTCGCCTTGGTCAAGACATACTTGCACACCTCCGGAAGCAAAAAACATTCGAATGAACAAAGAAGAGACTTGTTTTAGAGACGAGTTATCTCTCATTTTGGCAAAATTCTCGGTTCGACCGAACGAAACATGGTTCAAATGACTTCGAAATGGGATATTTGAACCGAAAAATAAGTAAATTTAACGTTTGTTTCATTCAATTGGTACGTTTTTTTAACTTTTCTTTGTATGTTTTTTTTATTTTTAAAAACAGAAAACTATTTTTTTTATTTTTAAAACTTTTTTTTCTTTAACAGAAAACTGTTTTTCTTTTAAAAACAGTAAATTGTTTTTTTATTAAAAAGTGAAAAACTGTTTTTTTTATAAAACAGAAAACTATTTTTCTTTAAACATAAAACTGTTTTTTTAAATGAAAAACTGTTATTTAAGAAAAAAAGAAAAATGTTTTAAAAAAAACCGAAAACTGTTTTTTTATCTTGTTTTATAAATTAGTTTTTTGTGTTTTTTATAGTCCCAAACATCACAAAGCAGAGTGAGCGAGGCAACTATCATAAAAAACGCCTTAAAATAATATTTACGGACATTTAAGCATGAAACTTTTCAACACTCGCCGGCATGGGAGATTGCGAGACATCACCTGAAATGGGGGGCGGTTGACTTGGTCAACATGCATGGGCCGACGGCTCCAAGGAGAAAAGGAGGTTCCAAAAGATAAAAAAACTCCCGAGTCCGGGAACTACACTACTTCCGAGTCCGGTAACATGCCCCAAATGAATTTGAGCGAACAACCCGATGATGAACGCAATCAAGACGGTACACCCACAAGGCCGCGCCGCAACAAAAGTGGTGATTCATCAAGTAGAGATAAGAAAGCGGTGGCGGAGTTCATCACCGAAAGTGAAGGGCAATATGATACAAAAAAGTTGTTTTGGATGAAATTGGCAAACAAGCTCAAACCTCAGGGACGATTTTGGCAATTTACTCAAAAAATCCCATAGGGTGCAAGGGGTGCTCCCCATGTGGAGAGTGGTAAACGCCCCAACTCATATCATCATGTCAACTCCGCTCTCCACTTCTCATTTTCCAGTCAAACACAAGGGGTGCTCCTCACGTGGAGAGTCCATTTCTTTATTTTATTTTTTTCATTTCTACAAATTATGCATAAATAATTAAAACATATTTTAAGCAAAACAAAATTACATTTAATTAAAAAAACATTACATTAAATTAAAATAAAAACCTAACGATAAACCTAAAAATCAGAAATTGCATGGCCAATTATATTTTTTTCGCGATCTCATGTTTTCGGGCTAGAATAGATGACAACATTTCGGGTGAAGCATTGTCATGTGGCTTAGTAAACGTCTCCATATCCCGATCATGCAAAAGTTGTCGCACTGTTCACGTTGTTCCACCACTAACGATATGGTGTCTTCCTCATGTTTCTTTCTTATATTCGCCAATGCCATCGTTTGTGCTTGTTTTGCTTCTTTCATAAGGGTGTATTGTGAGAGTTTCTCGGACAAACCCATTGAGCTATCGGACGTTGTTGCGGCTCTCTTATCTTTCTTTTGTTGTCTTGTTGGTGAGGGGTCTATGTTTGTGTCGGGTATAAAACTAGTGAATTCAGTTCCCGGTATACCAGCATGGTAGTTACCCGAATATGACGACTTTTATTTTTTTGACCCGAACTACTGCTATCTTCACCCAACAATGGTGCAAGGGCCCATTTGTCATGTTTTCTAACATCGTCACGTACACCCGCTAACACGTATACGATCATACATATTATAACAAATATAAACTAAAAAATAAAAACAAAAATAATGTTATAGAAAATATTTTATAAAGTTAAATAATAAAAATTATACCGCTTGATGCCAAAGGTCGTTGAAGTAGTTCAACTTCCTCAACATAGGAGCCATTTTGAACGTACTTGATGAACGGTTCGGGTACTTCCGCCGACCGCCGCGTTGTAATGCTCGAGAATTTTTCTCCAAAAACCTTCTGATTTTTGTTGATTGCCTTTTACTTGTTTAAAAAACAATGAACCTTGGCCTCTTCTTGTTTTTTCCTCCAGTATTGTCGCCCCATCTTTCCTCCCTTGCTTTTCGGTTCACTTGCTTCACCAACATCTTCGTCTTCGTTTTCCATTTCCTATTCTTCTTCGAAGACCAATATCTTCATCCAAAATTTGCGTTTCGGGGAAAACATCTACATCTTGGTCTTAGTTGTCATTATAGATTGAAAGCGAGTGCTCGACATTCTCTCTTAGTGATTGAATTGGTGGGCTCCTATATGCAAACTGGTCGAATGATTTTTGCGCTTCCATGGAATATTCGTACATACAAGGTGTGACCATTGTTGGACCGTATGGGTGTGAAAATAATTGTGATAAAACATTAGGTTGGGTTGGGTGTTGTAAAAACACGGTTGTGAAGCTTGAGAGTAAAAAAGTTGAGGTTGAGAGTGTGTTGAATATCCGTGTGGGTATAAAACGGTGCACTTGGACCGCTAGAACCGTCTCGCCTCGTTTGCGAGACGCATCCCCTTGGGGTTGAACCCGATCCTTGGCTAGTTGAACCTTTTTTCTTGGCTTCACCATTGCTTTGTTCATCCATGGTGTATAGGTTTGTAGTTTGGTAGTGAGAGTGTTTTTGAGATGTGAGAAAATTGAAATGTTTAATAAGTAAAAATTAAATTCAACTTTTTAATGGCTAACCGGATTATATCTGTTGAGATGTTGCAACGGTCAAGAAAACAAGCGGTGACTACTCATCGAGCTATCTCATTCACCGAACAAAAGGGAGGGCCGACAACGGTGTGCCCACGCGGGGACTTCGCTCACCGCACGGCCTCCCCGCTTACAACCCGTCCCCCTAAACGATCTCATACCTGATGACCCGACCAAATACCCGTCTAAGGGTATGTTTGGTATGGAGTTTTTAGGAGCGTCTAGCTTTAAGCTTTTAAGAAAAAGCTCCTAATCAATAAAAAGTCTTGTTTGGTTGAAGGAGCTTGAAACTTTTAGGTTAGAAGATTGAAGCTTTTGGTTAAACGCTCTTACTAGTAGCGTTTAGAAGGAGTTACAAGCTTTAGGGAAAAAAATGACGATTTTAACCTCTAAAGATAATAAAATTTTTAATGTACCAACTTTTTAATGTCCATTTTGGTCATTTTATTAAAAGCTTTAGCTACTCTGCCAAACAACTAATTATTCTAAAAAGTTACAGCTACCAGCCTCCAACCATTAGCTTTCAGCCACCGGCCACCAGCTACTTTTGCAAAATGTTTTAGATTTAGAATTTAAAAGCCGTCCCAGCGTCAATGTTTTGGATTTAGGCCATGTTTGGCTTAGCTTATTTCTGACTTTTGAAAAGAACTTTTGTCAAAAAATAAGTTAGAATTTCTTAGTTATTGACTTATTCACTCACATACATACAAAATCCAAACACTTTCAAAAGTTGTTTTTCCCCAAAATAAGACAATAAGTTGAAATAGAAGCCAAGCCAAACACGGAGTTAGAATTTAAAAGCCCCTAATTTAAAAGTAAAAGAGTGAGGGGGTGGCGGCAGGGGTTTTTATATCTCCATTTCAACAATTAGCAACCGATCAGCAATGTTGAAATTGTCCCCAAGTTTTGGAACCATTGCTACCAAGAAACTCCTACTATCTTCTCCACATCCCTCCATCAAATCTCCCACCGCCGCCATGGATGACGTCTCATGTTCCAAGACCAGTCGGTTTTCTCTCCATACTTTGTTTTTCACTTCCATATTTTGATGAATTACCTGCTAATTTGGAGAATGTTGATTGATCCTTTATAATTTTATGCCTATAGACTTGTATAATAATAATAATAATCGGTTTGTACCTCACGAATGTATTTTGGTGGACGAGAATGACAAAGTTGTTGGTCATGATACCAAATACAATTGTAAGTATCTTGTTGCTTATCTGTTTTCCAGAAACTTTATGCTTATGAATTTAGATCAATCATTATTTATATTTAGAAAACCATTACCAACAAGTCTGCTCACATTATTTGAGATCTTTTGATATTGTAACGACGGAGGCTATTTAGGCGAATCCTGCATTGTCCAGTTCACATGAGAGATAATACCTGCTCCTTGACCTCAAGTACAATCAACCTTGGCTTAAAAAGCACGAGGCGTTGCTTGATCTATATACATCAACCAGTTTTTTACTACTATTGTATGCTTTACAAAACAACCTTTTATCAAGTAAAAGTTTCATAATTTCTTCACCCCTTTGGTTGTTTCAACATATCAGCCTACTATGACCAATTTTGACTGCTCAAGCCCCTTAGGCCTTTTCCAGTGGAGAAAGAAAGAAAAAGGATATTGATGATATGTAATTCCAATATGTAAGGTCTCTGAGCCATCTCAAAAAAAATCTGCGTAATAAAGCACTAATACGGATTCATCATTAAATGGATCCGCTCGTCGAACAAAAAATAAAGAGCTTTGAGCCAATAAAGACTAAGAATATTGACTCAAGAACTAATAGCTCCGTTGTAAAATTCAGACCTAACCATTAAGTAACAAGCGATGGGAACGATGGAACCTATGAATTCAAAAGATTTTAGTGAAAATGAATTCGAATGATTCATTGATCAGGATGGCGGAACTGGCCGGAGACCAATCCATCTATTTGGAAAAGTTATGAACTATGATAGAATAGAACTGAAATAGAAATTGAAAGAGTAAATATTCGCCCGCGAAAACTTTATTTTCATTGATTGCTAAAATTGGGTCAACCCAATACGATAAAGAGTAAAAGAAAAGAAAGATTTGTTTTAACATTCTAAAAGATATAAATACAAGAAAAAAGAGTTATTTAATATATTTAGATTTAGTTATCCTCAAGCCTTAGGCGTGCCTTATCAACGTGAGAAATCTTCACTTGGTAACTAAAAGCGAATTCGAGAGCTTCTCATGGGCAAAATGGAATATTGGTTAGAGTTTTTACGTATGTTAATTATGCCTATGTTAATTATGCCAACTATTGCTAAGATATGCATGAAGTAATTTTTTTTACTTGGCCTCCTTTACAACATTTTGGTATAGTTTTTATATACAAGCCTTGTTCTGTAACCATGTTTACTTTTCTATCAAACTGAATGTTAAGTCGGTGCATATTGGTTAACGACCAGGTTGTTTGTTTCTTTACTGTTAATTAAAGTTGTTTATAACATGCAGGTCACTTGATGGAGAAGATTGAAAAAGAAAATTTACTACACAGAGCATTCAGTGTCTTCTTGTTTAACTCAAAGTATGAGTTACTCCTCCAGGTAGATCAAAGTAGTGCATGCTCATCACTATTGTTTTTTTTTTTTCAATTCTTAATGGAATAAAATATATTATCGACTAAACGGAGGTGATTGGTTTGCACTCAATACAAGTGATCTTTTTGTCATTTCATTAGAAAGACCCATTAAACCTTTTTTTTGTTATGCACATTCTTGGTTCTTAAAAGGATCTTGGTTAGCCATCTGTCTAAGACCGTTTCAGACTTTCAAATTGTTACTTTTATTAATAGAGGTGGCAGGTTCAACCCATTTCCACTTTGAATTATGTGTTTGTCTTTAATGAGTTAAGCGGGTAAGATATACAAAAAATAGAATACAGTTAAAAGCGTCGAAAACAGGTCTAAAGTCGTCCAATGCATCATGTAAATACACAGAAATAGATGAATATAGATATATTATTATGTTTTTTTTTGACACAACTATATACAAAAACTTTAAAAGTTTTGGACCAAATGTATTTTGGGGGGGGGGGGGGTTAATTTGTGCCCAACCTGCTAATTTTCCATAGCTTTTTTTTATACTTCTTCAGTTTGAAACAAGTTTTTTAAATTGAAGTTTCTAAATGGTGATGCATCTCCAGCAACGGTCTACGACCAAGGTGACTTTCCCTTTGGTATGGACAAACACATGTTGCAGCCATCCACTATACACGGAGACAGAGCTTATTGATGAAAACGCCCTTGGTAATGTGATATCTAATTAGTATTTGTCAAGGTTGTCTTAATGAATTCATTTTTGCTTTTTCCTTATTTTTATCAGGAGTCAGGAATGCTGCACAGAGGAAGCTTCTGGATGAACTTGGTATCCTGCTGAAGATGTTCCGGTTGATGAGTTTATCCCCTTGGGTCGCATCCTCTACAAGGCTCCATCTGATGGAAAATGGGGAGAGCATGAACGTAAAATCTCTTGCATCAATTCGTATTATAGTTTTAACAGGAACTGATATGTATGGGTCAGCTCAGGTTTTTTTTTCCGATACGAGTAAATAATAAAAAAAAACAACTGAAAGTGTGTTTTTAATGCATAAAACCTTTTAAATGATATTCAAAGATTGACTTTATAATTGAAATGTTATAATTTCTATAATTATATTTGACCAACTATTTTTTGGACAAAACAAAAAGTGTTTTGGGGCCGATTTAACGCTACCTGTTTCAATCCAAATCCGTGTATTTATCCGACTTGGCCGTTGTGCCAATATCCTGCTTAAATTGACATTAACAACCCCTATCCTGCTTCTGAAAGAAATGGCACAGTCGTCTTACTTTTGACTTTGAAAGTCAAATGATGTTGATACGGGTGTGTGTGGTCACTGGTCAAATTAGACCGGGTTCCTATTTTTTTTGTCATAATAGGGCATTATAAACATTTTTTTACCAACTAAATTATTAATTAATATGTTTAATATGACAGTGGATTACCTACTGTTCATTGTACGAGATGTTTGCTTGAAACCGAACCCTGATGAAGTGAAAAATATAAAGTATGTGAATCCACAACAACTGAAAGAGTTAGTAAGGAAGGCTGATGTTGGAGAAGATGGTGTGAAGCTATAACCGTGGTTCAGGTTGATCGTAGACAATTTCTTGTTTGAATGGTGGGACCGTGTCCATAACGGAACCCTACTTGAGGCGGTTGATATGAAAACCATCCATGAACTTACCTAGTCTAGTCTAGTCTAGTCATGTTGGGTTAACAGGTTGTTCTGATTTTCCGAGCTTATGTTAGTTACGCGCGTGACATTGTATAGGTTGTATGAAATAAATGTCGAATGTTGTTTGGTAGGGGTGACAATTTCAAGACTGGGTATATTGAGAGCTAACTTGGTGAAGAAAGAAATGGGGTATAACGATGTATTACTTGTTATCCCAACTTGTTGAACCACATAAGTCCACCATGGTTTTTGCTTTCTGGAATACTTAAAAACCTGGTTTTGTAGTATTAACACTTAATCTAATTTCAAATCACTATGAGCCATGTTAAACTATTACGTCTGTAAAAAAAGAGAAAATTGCACAAAACGTCCTTTATGTTTCTTCAAAATTGCAGGTTCCAGCCTTAATGTTTAAAACTTGCTGAAAACAGCCTTAACGTTTATTTTTGTTGCAGGTTCAATCCTTTACCACTAACCAAGTTAATTATCTCAATTAAATTCCCTCACATGCCTAACATGTGAGGGTATATTTGTCATTTTACTTCTATTTCTTATAAAACCTCAAAAGAAACTACAGTACCATTCTAATAAACGGTCACTTAGTTCTTCATTTTAAAACATGTTTGATGGAGACTGCCTTCGATTCTTCGAAAATGGTTTAAGCGGTTTCCGAATTGCCTAACGGTTCAATTTTTCTGTCCGCCGATCGATGATTATTCTTTCCACTTCCTTTCCTTTAACGAATTGATCGCCTTCTCTTGTCGCTGAATCTTTTGTCACAAAAAAACTTTCACTTAATTATCTATGTTTTCTGGACAATCCAATTTACATGATTTCTTATCAATTTCTTCAAAATAACCCTCTGCGTTGGGCTACTAAATCGATGTCTCTCTGGCCCCTTGCCTACATCGATTAATTCTCTTCTTGTTTTCAACTTCTCCTTGTCATTATGCCGGAAAACGAGGATTGCAATTCTGCAATTTCTTCACTGCTCCGTTTTAGGTTCTTCTTCGTAATGCGACGATGATAATTGAATAGAATGATTGGTCCTTTTAAACCACGGTAATCAATTCAGTTTCTTATGTAGAACACGGGTGCACCAATTTTGTGTTCTTCATGATCGACTCACTTGATCGTCTACTACCAGGAGCGTCACGCTCTAATACCAATTGAAGACGCACATGATCGATTATGTTATAGATCAATTATGTTGGATATCTTTGGATGAACAATGAGTATGCACAGATTTGTGCAGTGACTCTTGATGAACAGAGGGTGGGAAAACAATACACAAGCTCAATTTAACAAATGGAACTCACCAAACTTGCAGGTTTCATTGCAGATGATGAAGACGAATGGGGGTAGGCATTTTAATCGAAGGTGATGAAGAGAATTAAAATGGGTAAATGATTGAACAGAGGGTGGTCCTGTAGGTTTTTTGGGGTTTATAAGAAGTAAAATTAAAATGACAAATATACCCTCACATGTTAGGCATGTGAGGGAATTTAACTGACATAATTAACTTGGTTAGTGGTAAAGGATTGAACATGCAACAAAAATAAACGTAAAGGCTGTTTTTTAGCAAGTTTTAAACATTAAGGCTGAAACCTGCAAGTTTGAAGAAACATAAAGGACGTTTTGTGCAATTTACTCGTAAAAAAATTATTGTTTATAACTCTCTAAGAAAGAAACTTACAAACCAAATTTATATAATTTTTATAAGCAATTTCATTTATGTATTTCTTAAACCTATTAAACTTTTATAAGATTATGTAATGTTTTAATTAGTGTTAGAGCATTCACATTGGAGCCTTTATTTTGTATAATAAGAATAGAGGAAGCAACATTGGAATCTCTATCATAGAGAAATATATAAAAAGTAAAGTAATCCTCTATATTTAGAGATTCATATTCAACCCTCTATATTTTTTTTATTGTGAGTATGTAGGGAGGAGAAAAAAATAATAAGATAAATGTTTGTGAGTTCGAAATAGATAGAGATAAAGAGTCGGATGTGAAAAGTTTTTGAAAAATTAACAAAATTTAGAGAAAAGCATGTTGTTATATATATATGGAGACGAAGACTCCAATGTGAATGCTCTTACAAAATATATAAATCGGGTTTTATAACATTGCCTCGATAATATAATATTTAAATGTATTAAACAATATTTCTTTATATTTATTGTATATTCTTTATTTATATGATACTAAAAACTAAACTAGTTATTAAACAAATACAAAATGATTATAAGATATATATATATATATATATATATATATATATATATATATATATATATATATATATATATATAAACAATTTAAATCCAACGGTAAAAAGGAAAACAAAGGTAAAAAAAACAGTAAGAATTGTAATTTTAAATTCAACGCGTTAATACATCCACGCGTTATATGTGGGGGTGGCGGTCGTGTATAACGACATACAACGCGTTGTGGGGATTGATCATGGGGCGCCCCGTGTGACCTAATCTCGCACTTCGTAAAGTGGCAAAGAAAAACAATCCCTAGCAAGTATCAACAAATATAAATGCAATTTATAATCAATGAAGTGTCCATAACGTGTCTCTCTCCTTCATGAAACTCATAAGTTATGTTTTAGGCGTGTGTCAAACAAGGTCACAAAATTCGGATTTCTAATTTGGACATGTGAACATAAAACAATCACTTTTCTCCAAAATACCAACATCATAGAACCCTTTTCAATTGGTTCAGGGCCGGTGTCAAGTTCAAACAACGGTTACCCCATCCCTAAAACTAACCAACATATATGCTAACCAAAGCAAACTACATCTTCTTCATGCTTGTGTGTCACTTGGGTTCTTCGACTCCACACACTTCTCCATGCTGAAAATAATACCACCACCACATGTTCATTTTAAAGCATGATTAATGTCAAACATATGTATATATATTACACAGAAAGAAAAAAAAAACACCAAGTTTTAGAGTAGAAAAATCAACCATAGACTTGTAAAATTTTCATTTTCTTAATCAAACATGCCACCTGTTTCGTGGGTCAAAGGTATATCTAGCAATTTCATGTCAACATTTCGGGTTCTAGAAAAGACATATATGTTACTGGGAGAAAGCATCAAGTGTAACAAACCCATAAACGTACAGAATCCTAAACAACGCAAACCCTAAAAATGCGCGCACACACACACACACCTGACAGGTGTTAAGATGGGCGAGTAAATTTGGAAAGGAATACAAACCTCATCATAAACGACCTTTTGGTTGCGCCAGAATTCCAAAGGCGGTAGGAGCACTCTTCCTGCAAGAAATAAACTATTTAATTAGTTATCTTATGTTTTAAACATCCAAGTATTGCTTCATAAACCATCTCAAACCTGATCTAGATTTTTTTCCACTGAAAGATTCTACTAACAAAATGATTGCACTTCCATATCCTTCCTCAGATCCCTATTCAATAACTAACTGTTGATTAATAACTAACAAGTATAATCAGATTTGTTTGTAGATTTACCTTCTTGCCCCTTGAAGAAGCCGATTTAGGACTTGTAATGAGTTTCCTTTTAACCGGCAGTTTGGTTTTAGACATATTACGATTCATGACTGCTTCTTCAGGACTGATTCGGTGTGTTGCAGGTACACCTTTCTGTGGGATGTCAACTCTGTTTTTCTTCTTGTTTCTGCAACTTTTCATGTTGGTTCTTGCAATGACAATATCATCATTACCCACACTCGTGTTACTTAATTGATCTGAACACTTGGGTGTAATGTGTATATCCTCTAAATCACATATCCTTATGTTAATCTGAGATTCACCACTTACATGAGCATCACCCGATGATTTTGAATCTATGTCGCTGTTTTTACTGTTATCCAGCTTTTTCATAGATCTAGTTATGCGCCTGCTAGAAACTCCCAAACACTTTGATGCTGCAGATGAGTCAACAATGGGACTCATCTCGAGATTTCGATCATTCTTGAATTCTGGGGTCACAGAAGATCTTTCACATAGAACTTCATTTCCAGCTTCAACTATATGCTCCTGTTGAAGAAAAAAGATTCATTTCTAGAGGTTTTGCATAATCAGCAAAACATGAATAAAGGCATGCCTCCATCCCATGTTTCTATATGTAGCATAGTGCGAATTAACTAAAGAGACAAACATACCAAAAATAAATATCTTTTAGGGGTTATAATTAATGCAAACGTCGATGGAAATAGGGGTGTGGAATTTCTGACACGACACGAACCTAACATGAAATTTGCGGGTTTTCGGGTCAGTTTCAGGTTGAACCTTCGAACCCATTTAGCTAAACGGTTCAGGTTCGGGTCAACCCGGTTGGGTTGGGTGGTTAACCTGCTTAACCCATTTCTATTATATTATATATATTTTTATAGTATGTTTTATGTCATAAATATTTTATACTATAATTATAACTTAAAAAGAGAAATTTACATAAGATTTTATGATTTTAATGTGATTTTATTACATAAGTTTTGTATTAGATGTTAATTTTAACATACTAATAATTTGCTGAAAAAAAATCATCAGGTTGAACGGGTTGGGTTTGGGTAAGCCTGCGAATATTCGGGTCCTAGATGAAAAGATGAGAATTATACATGTGAAGAGGATGGATTATTGAACATTGTGTGTTTGCAATGTTGAAGTCCCAGTGCAGCAGCAGCTATGAGAATGACCACCATCTTCTTGTTGAACTAGAGATAATGATGAGAGGAATTAACAAACATGTTGGTAAGAGAGAAAACGATCACCCCTGTGGGTGGGTTAGTTAGAGCGACGATTACCTCCTGTAACAGTGAGAAAGAAAAAAGGAAGAGTGAAAGATGGAATTGGTAAAGTATTAGTACTAATAACTGAAGGGTAATTTTGTAAAATTGCTAGTCATTTTCCATTAAATACAAATTCCATCAAGGTTTTCTAAACTAAAATAACTTCTATATGCTTCATTATTTAAAAAAAAATATATATACACCATAAAATCAATTATTTTTTATCTTTAATATGAGTACCATATTGCTATACTTTTTTTTTATTTATAAAAGTGACTTTTAAAAAAGTTACCAAAAGGTGTTTTATAATTGTGCTGATTATGATAATTGTGATGCTAATGCGTTAATTATGTGTTAATTACAATATAATACAAACAGACACCAAAAGTAGATATAATCATTGTGCTGATAATAGATAAAGATTGAGGATGTTGTGCTAATGTCGTTTATGTTGATAATGGAGAACGATTGAGGACGATGTGCTGATAATGGAGAACGATTAAGGATGTTATGCTAATTATATAGTGTAGTGTTGATTATATATTTTTGGGTGGTGGTTCCAGCATATTGCTTCGATCATGAAGAGTTATCGGATCATGGATATGTTAAAAAATCAAACTTTGATTTGAATTAAACTTGCATGGATTTAGGGATATTTTAATAATTATTTTTAATTAGTTAATAATAAATATAGACAAAAGGTCTAAATTACCCCTAAACTAATTTTTTTATTGAAGGACACTTGTCAATAATATGTTGGTTCTTATGGTTCTTACAAACATAAGTGTTTGTATTTGATCCTATTCCTATAATAATAATAATAATAATAATAATAATAAAAGACTATTTAATGCTACGTGGCATTTTTCTCCATTAATTTATTAAAATTTATAATAATATTATTAATTAATATCTATTTCTAATCTACTATTAAAAAAATTGCGTAGTTGATCTATAATTTAAAATATATTTTTATTGTAATACTTCTAGCGTAAATCAAATATAAAACATAATTATGTTAATATTATCTTATATATTTAATTGAAGAAATAGTAATCTTTTATCTTATATATTAATTAAAGAAATAGTAATCTTTTTGTTTGTAATTTTCTTTTCATAGTACATTTTAAGATTTTTTTTGTTACAAACTTGGTTTTTTTTTAATTTGACCACAAAAGTTAAATTAGTTTAGTTATCTTTATTACTTTTTATTTTACGTTTTTACACAAATTTGGTCGTCGTTCGTTTTCTACTTAGCACGGTGTTTGGTTGTTACGTTTGATCCTCTATGTTTTTTTTGTTCGGTTGTTATTTAGCATGTTGTTTGGTAGTCACATTTGGCCACTCGGGTTCTAATACGTGTTAGTACAAATTCGGCTGCGTCTACGTTTTACGTAACGTGAGTTACTTGCTATTGTAAATTCATTTTTTTATTTTATGTTTTTTCCATTTTAGTCATCGTTCGGTTGCTACTTAGCATGGTTTTACACCCCTCCAATCTCTAATGTTGGCATCACAGTTTTACGCCTCCGCACCGCAACGCGAGGGCTTAAGACTAGTATATTCATAAAAATCAATTTTAAAATCACAAACATTTATATTTACTTACTACATAGAGATTGTATCATTTTTTTCCCTAATATTCTCAAAACATGTCATTTCAGTCCAAAAGCCTAACCTGGTTAAAAAAAAACTCATAACTCAGTTAGCTCAAGAACATAGGAACATAAATGGCACTTAACTCCTACATTTTTAATTTTTTAATTTCTTTATTATTATTATTATTATCATCATATACACACAGTCTCTTTCAATCCCCTCCCCTCTCTACATCATCGCCACCATCCATCATCGACACCACCCACCACCAGACAATCACCACCTGTAACAACCAACATCTATCACCTGTTAAATATGTTTTGAAACATCAAAACATTAGGGTTGGCCATGTGTATTCACCCTGTAAAACACTTAATAGTCGTCTAAACAACCACACCGCCATAGAAACAAATAAATCCATGCTCAAATCCCAATTGATCGTAAAGATTTATGTTTTCCAGCACCCTTGGAGCCTGCAACAGATCTAATAAATGGTTTTTAGGCGCAGGTGGCGGTGTGCAGTGTTGGTTTTAGACCCAGCCAAGGACGGCGGTGCAGGTGTTCGAGTGGTGAGTGGAGGAGGCTAGCAGCACAAGGGTTCTGTGGTTGTACAGGTCTTTGGCGATGGTTATTGTGATGGTGGGAGCGCCAAGCGTGGTGGTGGTTTTCAGATGTATGTGTTGCAAGTGATGATGCAGTGTTTGAGAGAGAAGAGAGAGTGAGAGAAAGAGAACTGGAGAGTAAGATGAGAGAGAATAAGGGAATGGGAGATAGTAGAAAGATGAGGTGGCGGGTGGCTGTGGTGATGGGTGATGGTAGAGGGGAGGGAAGAGGAAGTGAAAGAGACTATGTGTGTGTTATATATAATAATATAAAAATAATAATAATAATAATAATAATAAAATAATAATAATTTTTAGAAAATATAGTAGTTAAGTGCCATTTACGTCCCTAGATTTTAAGAGCCATTTAGACACTTACGTCCCTGAGTTAACTGAGTTTACGAGTTTTTTAAACTGGGTTAATTTTTTGGATAGAATTGACACATTTCAATAATGTCAGGAGGAAAATAGTACAATTTTGAAATTTGGCATACAATAGCAAAAGTGGACAAACCACAAGGACGTAAATGGACACTTAACTCTTTATATATATATATAAGAGAACTTAAGCTACAATTTCTAAGGGTTAATTTTGTTAGAAATATTTTGGTCTTTGTGAGGACATGTTAAATATAAAGACTTCTTAAGAGTTCTCTATAAATTAGAGTACTACATAGAACCCACATATATATTTGAAAAAAAAATCTATATATATTTGAACTTATGCTGTTTAAAACTTTGATAAAGGCCCAACTTAATAAAAATTTTTAAATTCAAATTGCTTAAAAGTTTAGACTCAATAAAAATAAGTTCAATCTTAAAGTTTAAACTTAATTAAAAACTATTGTGGGCCTAGGGTGTGGACTTGTGGAGGAGCTAGAAATAAACAAAAGGGACGACACCAACAATGAGTGACGATCTCATTCCTCACAATCGACACATCAACACATCGATTGGCCGGAATTGAGTGGTTTTCGGGTTGTAATCGGCTGGAATTAAGGTATGCTTAGATATCTTATGTTTTGTTTAATTTGTACTCGTCATATATACTCACATATGTTGATTTTGTTTCCTAGAGACCCTGAGTGATTAAATTCTGATTTAACCTGTTATATGATTAGATTTAGTTTTTACTCATGTTAATTATTGATTAAGATTTAAGACTTGAATTTAATCTTCAGTGTAAATTATCTGATTAAGATGTTAAGTACTTTTTGAGAATAAATAAGTTCACATTTAATAATATTTTTGACTTGGGGTTATGTATTATATTGATGTTGATTTGTTTGGAAGATCAGATAAGTTAAAAAGTTGAAACTTTGAATGTTTTGTGTTGGTTTGATCAAGAAGTATTTGAATTTCTTGAAAAATGTTAGTGGAGAGTCGCACGATTCACTTAAGTAAGTAGATTTAGATAATTTTGGTACAATACTTTTGTTTTGATGATTGTTATAACAATTATGTCGTATTATGTTATATATATATTTCACATTTACTTATTTAGGCCCAAAACATTTTGAGATTTTCCAGAGACGACCCTGGTCTCATGATTGTTATTTTACCAATAACCATTTATTTAAATGAGACAATTGAGAGCTAATTTCGTGAAAGAAATGGTATAACTATTTAATAATGCATTACTTCTGATGTCTTGTTAATAGCTTGTGTGTGTAAAGTATCTACAATAATAGGTAAATGCTTGACTCATTGCACAATCGTGTTAGACATTGCATAGGAGATAAGATAAGATTTCGATGATAAACAAGATTAATTCTTGAAAACAATATTAAAAAAATCATATCAAGTAACAACCTAAAATACTTAATTAAACCTGTCGAGTAACAACCTAAAATACTTGATAACCTAATTTTGTAATATCAATACTTAATCTCATTTTTACAGCTTAACTCACTACGAGCCATGTTAGCCCAGGGAGGCAAAGACTACCTAGTTATTTGTGGATTTTTGGGTTCAAGTTCTAGGCTAAGAACATCCCACAAACCTCCTTGTTATGTTTCTTATAAATATATTGCTTCAATTTTATGATATTCAAATGTTTAAAAAATAATTTATATATTAACTGTATATTATTTAATTATATGATACTAAAAACTAAATTAGATATTAAAACAAATAAAATCGACATCAGAAATAAATATAAAAAACAATGAGGTATGGATTGGGGTGGATTGTTTGAAAAAGTTTGTCGGAAGATTTTTAACATTTGCTGATGTGTGAAATTACCATACATAGTTTTGAAGGTTATGGGGAGATTGTTTGAAATGGGGTTTTGTAGGGAAATACTGGGAGTGCCTAGTATTTCAAATAAGATATACGAGGGGAGATTGAGATAGTTTGGGTATGTAAGGAGGAGACAAGTGACATCGACTGTTAGATCAGTAGAAACTCTCACCGTGGAGGGGAAGAGGAGTAGAGGTAGACTGAAACTAACTTGGGAAGAGCGAGTTAGGAAGGAATTGTTAGAATTACACCTCTCTGAGGACATGGTCGAGGATAGGAGTTCGTGTAGACGTAAGATTAAGGTTAAAGATTTGTAGGGGGCTTCCTTGGCTTAAGAGCTTTGGATTTTTTTGTAGTCGGTTTTTTTTTTCTGGGTGTGATTTCTAAACCAAATATGTTTTTTTTTCCTGCTTTTATGCGTAGATGTGTGCATATGCACACTGGTATGACGCTTACACCTTTATTTGTATTTGGAGCCGAGGGTCTCGCAGGAAGCAGCCTCTCTATCTCTTAAAATAGAGGTAAGGTATGCCTACATCTCACCCTCCCCAGACCCTACTAATAGCAGCTTTATAGCTATAGGTGGGAAAAACTGAGTAAGGTGGTGGTGGTTGTAGTTTTGAAGGTTATGCTGCATTGTTGATGCTCTTATAATCTGGCTCTTACCAAAGACAAACACTCCCTAGCAAGTGTCCATATGTGTCTCTCTCTCCCTCTTTAACAGGTGTTACAATCTTCTTCCAGTTAAAGTTAATGTTTTAGGCTTGTGCATTGTAGTACCATAAAACAATGTGACAAGTTGGTGTCAAATTTAAACAACCGTTAGTGCACCCCAAAAACTAACTACATTATATGCTAAATCATGCAAACTACCTCTTCTTCATTGTTGTTACTTAGGTCCTTGGACTCCACACATCTCTCCATCCTGAAAAATAATAACACTAAGAAACTCACATGTTCAATTTCAAGCATGATTATCATAAGAAAACAAAGATTAGGAGGTACTAGATAACGTCCTAACAAGTTGGTCTAGTGGTTTGTCATCTGGTATCTCTCCTAGAGGTCTCACGTTCAACTCCTATTAGCATCACTTTAAAGGACATTGGTGGTGGCAATGAAGTTTAGAACTAGGCCTCTATGGAGGTCGCCGATTCGAAACCGAGCCGAACCGGGTTTTACTGCAGTGGGCCTTCGGGCGGCGGGTTTTCCCCGGAACTGGTGGCTCGGGTATGCATCCAACTCTGACCGTTAGGGAGGAGGGGATGCATTTGCTCGATTGAGGGCATCCCAGGATGCTTATCCGGTGATTTAGTTGGCCGTTCAAAAAAAAGGAGGTACTAGATAACACTAAAACAAAATTCTTCCAACACTTTGTTTGTACCTTGCCTCACATGCGACCCGACTCACATCATTAAGGAGTCTTTAGCGAATTTTAAAAAGAGACCTTATTAATTAATGAAGTTTACATATTGCTATTTTACTTTTTTTACAATATTCTCGCACCAAATAATCATTCAAAATAAAAATTCAAATTTATCTGGTTAATACGACTTAGTTCTTTAAACTGTTCATGTTTTCCTCCCCAAACTTCATTTTCTTTGATTTAATTCAATTACTACTTCAGGGCCCTCAAACATACCACCTAATTAGTGGGTCAATGGTATATCTAGAAATTTCATGTCAACATTTCAGGTTCTGGAAAAGCTAGCCTATATATGTATGTTACTGAGAGAAATGCAACTAATAAACATACAGAAATAATCCTAAACAACATAATTCCTAAAAATGCACACACATTTAGTAATCTGAGTCATATAACAGGAGTAAAACAAGCAAATAAATTTAAAAAAGAAACACAAACCTCATCATAAACGACCTTTTGGTTGCGCCAGAATTCCAAAGGCGGCAGGACCACTCTTCCTATATAAAATAAACCATTTAATTATCTTATGCTTTAGACATCCAAGTACTTATATATATGGTTGCTTCTCTAACCTGATCTAGATTTTTTTCCACTGAAAGATTCTATCGGAGTTGTTTGTAGATTTACCTTCTTCCCCTTGAAAAAGCTGATTTAGGACTTGTTACGAGTTTCCTTTTAACCGGTAGTTTGATTTTAGACCTGGTCTGAGTCTTGACTGCTTCTTTGGACCTGGTTCCATGTGTTGCAGGTACACCGTCTTTCTGTGGAAGGTCAACTCTGTTTTTTTTCTTCTTTCTGTAACCTTTCATGTTCCTGTAACCTTTCATGTTTGTTCCCACATCGTCATTTACATCTGTTACACCCACACTTGATGGATCAGAACACTTAGGTGTGATGTGTATATCCTCTAAATCACTTATGTTAATATGTGATTCACCGCTTACAACAGCATCATCCTTGTTTCTCTTATCCTTAGTAACATCACCATTTTGGTCAATCTGTTTTCGTTTTGATTCCATCTTTATAACTGTGTCCTCAGAGCAGCTTGCAGTTTCATTTGACCCTATTCCATATCCACCAGATGCTTTTGAATCAATGTTCCTGCTTTTGGACTTTATATCACAATTTACAACATTTACAGCCTTCTTGTTTAAATTCTCAGAACCGCCTAAAATCCCAGGATCAATGTCATTAAATAGCGGAAAACTATGTTTACTGCTATCCGCCTTTTTCATAGATCTAGTCATGCGCCTGCTAGATATCCCCAAACACTTTGATAGTGTGGATGAGTCAACGGGACTCATCTTGAGACTTGGATCATCCTTAAATTCTGGTGTAGTAGATCTTTCAGTTATATGCTCCTGTTTAAAGAAATAAGATTCATTTTAGAGGGTTGTATGTGACCCCATGATCCAGAAAGAGTTACGGGTTAATATTATCACAGGTTTCAAGGCTCAACCACTCATGCTTGCCATTGTAATGGTGTAAGAGACACCTGAAAACATTTTGTTTAGGCAACCATGAGACAAACGTACTAAAAATGAATATCATTTTGGGTTTTTTATTTCAAAAGATTGCAACGAATTGAAAATAGATGAGAACTATACATGTGGAATTTCAACTGCGGATGGTTTACCACTTTTATTATTCAACATTACGTCTTTGCAATCTTGAACTCCCATATCCACAGTGTAGCTATCAGAATTTTGTGGTTTACCATATCCTTCAACGGAGTCTTCTCCTTGAACTGAAGATAATTATCATATGGAGAAAGTGAGAATTGCATATTCCATAGTTGCAAAATTTTGTACATAATTACACCCGTCCAACTAATTAAATCATTAAAACTAGCCATGTGGGATATGAACCCGTTGCCAGACAAGAATAACATGAATAAGCGTGTTACCCTTGGATTTTTGACCCGTTAGGTTTTTAGTAAACTACTACTTAAGGGATTAGTATTTACCTCCTGCGACAGCAGATTCTATTTTAGGACAGTATAATTTCCAGTAAGGGGGGAACCCGATAACAAAATGATCAAACACCTGTACGTGTAACAAATATCATATTACAAAAGAGAAAAGTGCGAGAAAAGGTCAATGTTGGATTTGAATAGAACTAGCGGTCACCATTTCAACCCGTTTACCTACGAATGAGCTAATTCAGGTTATGCTTTTATTTGTGATGGTTCAAATGAGTAAATAAAAAATTCTAAACCAAGTCAAATGGGTCGAAGTCACCTAAAGTGTATTTTTTTTACTGCATAAAATTTCCTAAACTATTTTATTCAAGAACACTATAGATTGTTTAAGAATAATATAAGACACAAGAAAAATAAAAAAAAAATAGGGAAAAAAATACCTGAGGGGGAAATCCATTATCAAGGGTGCGTTGTTTGTTAATGTGACCCTGGAGAATGACACACACATCATCAACTGTCTCCAACTCGAATAAATCGAATATCTTGAGGATGGGCGCAGAAGAGAAACATCGAGCCGGCCGGTTCCTATCAGCAAATGACATTTCAATTTCACAACAAGAATGTGCATATATATATATATATATAGATTGAGAGAGAGAGAGAGAGGGGGCGGACTGACTGTTGAGAAGTGAAGCCTGCAACGCCTAGGGTTAGGGTTTGAGAGTGATCGTTGGTTTGGGGTTTGGTAAGCCACCAGTCTAGCAGAGTGACCTGCAAGAAAGTGTAGTGATGAATGAAGGAAGGAAGAATGCGAAGAATTAGGTAGATCAACTTACAGTCTTCTGGAAGTAAGAGGAAGAAGCCATTGGAATCAACAGGAAGAGGTCCTGATCTCAAGAACTAGGGCTCGTAACCGCTAAAATCAAACTCAGGTTTAGAAAGCATTGTGATATTGCCCGCTGAGTTCGTTTGATTTTGGGTTTAAATATTATATTATTATATATAAACTAGGTTATAACCCGAGAAGTTCCCGGATAAGAAAAATGTATTATATATATCGAGTTATATAACATAAAATGATATGTTTTCAAACGCTATATTGATTATACAAAGAAAATTTTGACCCGTTCCCGAGTGGAAAATGTAATATTTATATATTATATTAAGAAACACATTTGTTTAAGGTAATCCAAAATTTCAATGTGTTTTGGATGCGATAAAACGTTATATCACAAATACAACAATATTATTATAGTCGCCTCATATTATTTTTCCAAATAATCAACATATCAAAATTCTAACTTATTGTTTTCACAAATACAACAATGAGTTTCTTGAAAATTCTCTTTATTTACTTCCAACAATACTAAGCTAACAACACCTTCAACTCTTAGTGCTAGAATAACAATTCCACTTTGAAGATCCTTAAGTCGAAGAAAACGTTCTTCTCCTGTTATATCATTGGTGTAAGAGAGAAAACAGTGGTCATTCTGGCTGAATTGAAAAGTCCCTAAACCACATACAATTCAAAACCAAAATCAAGGAAAAAACAGTTTCCTGCACTATTTACTAATTTTTTGTAACCACAAAACCCATTACCAGAAAACTTACAAAACGATCAATAACCTACGAACCAGGAGCTCGGATAAAATGCAACTTGCAACTTTTGTATGGTTAAGGGGCTGTTTGGCAATCTCTGAATGGTTAAGTGTTGAACCAGTAAGAGGTCTCAACCACTAAGTACTTAACCAGTAAGAGGTCTTAACCGTTAAGAGCCATTATAATGCTTAACCGTTCGGAGGCAAATGCCTGACCAATTCATATTAGAGGTCTTAACCATTCAGACTCAGTATAATGCTTAACCATTCAGAGGCAAATGTCTGAACCATTCAGACATTTGCTCGTGAAACAAACAGTCAGAACCATTAAGTGTTGAATCAGTAAGAGGTCTGGACCATTCAGAGCCTCATTAAGAGGTAAACAAACAACCCCTAAGTACTGAATCAGTAAGAAGTTTACTGAACCATCATGGGCTGAACTAATAAGAGGTCCGAACCATTAAGAGTCAGTATAATTCTTAACCATTCAGAGGTATATGTCTGACCAATTCAGATTAGAGGTCTTAACCATTCAAACTCAGTATAATATTTAACCATTCAGACATATACTCGCGAAACAAACAATCTGAATCATTAAGTGTTAAACCAGTAAAAGGTCTGAACCATTCAGAGTCTCGTTAATAGGTAAACAAACAACCCCTAAGCTTATTTCCTTTTTATTTAATTCACCAAAAAGTGTCTTTTTTTTCACTTTAGCAAAATATTTTATTTTATTTATAAACCCTAATTTACCGATAGGCCCGTACTTGAGTTTATGCGTGACGATTAATAACAGTATCAAAAATAGCAGCGGGAGAAGGAATATAATATAGTAAATAAACGGAAAAGCTTGAAATTAATAAATAAAATGTATACAAGTTCTTCGCTAGATTAGGATACATTCAGTTCACTTGATTAGGCGTTGACCGGATAAAATGTGGTTTATACTCTTCCGAGTGCAAGGACTCGTACAATATAGGTTTAACAACCAAACATACTGATTAGAAACAATTTTGAAAGGATTAGACCTAATTCGGCTAGTTTATATGTATTATTTTATTTTAACTAGCCATATGCGTATGTATATACGGTATCAGGTGGTCGAATGGGTCATTGATGAGTCCATTATGTCAAAAACATATTTCATACAGTTATAAATTCAGACTCAAAGTCAGATGATGAGTTTTGTTGGTTTTAAAACCATTTTTATGTCATAAGGGCATTTTTGGCATTTTAAAGTATAAAATATTGACTTGTCAATAAACCCATCAAACGACATGATCAGAAGGTATAACCTCATAGGGTTATTCCCTATAATAACATGGTCATATAACAAACCTTAATCGGGCTCTAAACTTGACCAAACGGGTCAGAATTGAAAATCAAAGCAGAGTCAAACTATTTGACTTTCGACTAAGAAACAGGCTCTAAACTGGAAATGATGAGTTGGACATGATTAAACATGTCCTAATATGTTATATAAACTGTTATGATGTCAAAACTTTGGGTTTTGATACTTAGAAGTTCATTTATCGTAATTTATAAAATCTTCGTTTTTTACTTTTTATTTAATATATGTTGACTTGTCATTTCGCATACTTAACGTGATTATCAGAGGGTGTAATCACAAGGAATTAACACCTTCATTATTATGATCATGTTGCAAAGTTTGATTCGAACTTTGACTTGACCGAAAAGGTCAGAATCAAAAGCCAAAGCAAAAGTCAATTTGCTTGACTATCGGTTAATAACTAGCCTAATAATGGAAAAAGACCTTGATAGAACACTTACAAGTGTTCAAGGGAAGTTTATAACTTTAGATAAGGAGGCTTCTTGGTCCAGAAGCTGCTCCAATGATAGAGAGAAAGAAATGGAAAAGTGCACTTGAAAATAGTTCAAAGATCACCTATTTATACAAGGATTGAAGCTCCAAATTGATGCCAAATGTTCCCTGGGGTGTTAAGGAGGTGATTAGTGGAACCCCAGGTGTATCAAGGACGGGGAAGGGTGGCATAATCACGAGCTAAGTGGCAGAGAAGCAAGCTGCAACTGACAATTCACAACTTGGTGTCAGCGACCTCCTTGAAGATCGCAAGGACTGGCGTCTTGAGGTTCGTAAGTACCTCTAGCGCCCAATTTCTTTTAAATGTATTACGGACCGTAAGGCATATGCCTTGCGGTCCGTAAAGGACCGCCAAAAGCCAAAATTTTGGCATTTTATCAATACTGATCCTTCAACTTGTTTCCACACTATATAATTTGTCACTCTTCTTTAACAAATCTGGAATATGCGAAGAGTTCCTGAACACATGCTACCATATTATTTGCCAATAATTTCTGAGGTGTTACATCCTCACCCCCTAAAAAGAAATCTCGTCCTTGAGATTTTATTCAAATTGACAAGGGTACTTTTGTCTCATATTTGATTCAACCTCCGCTGCAAATTCAGGGCACGACGGGAATCCCATTTAACCTTCACGATGAGGATCATTTTCTTTAGGATCCTTTTAAGCTGTCGATCCTTAATTGATAAAGGTTTTTCAATAAACCTCAGGTTTTGTAGGTCCCTATCCCGTGGATCGTAATGAGATTGACAATCAATCAAGGGTGCGGAATCCCCTTGATAGATCACACAAACAAAGAAACAAGTTACTCAGATAAAGAACACGAACAATCACTTTCAAACCATCTTCTATTGATTATCCAACACAAGTGTTTACAATCAATTCAAGACAAACAAGAAATCTCTCAGGCTCTGGCGTGCGTTGAGCGTATTATATTTTTATTAACATTTATAGTTCATTTTACGCATTAGTCAAGTTTTAAATTTATAAAACACGATATTGTACTAACACTAAACACACACTTGGGCAAGTGCACCCATCATGACCGTAGTATAGTGTTGGTAAGATACCGAGGTTGTCCAAGGACACAAGAGCTTTTAATACCGGTTTATCGTCAACGTCTAATCAATCTAAATTTTTTTATAAAAGTTTTTAAACATAAAATTAAAACTAAAAATAAGAAGATAAATAAAATAAAAGAAAAGATAGACAAAATAGAATCACTTGGATCCAACTCACCTTTAATGTATCCTTTGATGATTTTCGCACTTTCGGACTTTTTAAGAGATTATCTTAGTTATAGTAGTAGGCCCCTCTTTTGAAGGTGACATTACCCTCAACCCAGTGGTTTGAGTCAGCAGGGATACAATCCCAAAGGGTCAGAATATTGGAAGATAATTAAGTTATTAATGCGAAAAGTGGTAGGGCCCTCTTTTGAAGGTGACGTTACCCTCGGCTAAGTGGTTTGAGCCAGTAGGGATACAATCCCAAGTAGCCGGTTTAAAATATTAATAGTAGTTTACATATGAGGAGTTCAAGCTATTCGCACCCCCTCCATCCAATACCTTTGGGGCATTGAAGGAGGTCCTAGTAAGCTTGAACCAAGTCACTTGCAGGATCTATACACTGAATGAGACAAGAACCTTACCAAACTACCCTTTTAACCCCATATCAGGTTAGTTAACGCGCTTTATATAGACCGTAAAGACACGAATGAGCAAATCAATGATATCATGAAGAAATAGTAGGAAAATTCACTTTCAACATAAGAAACTAGTTATTAAAGTCATTAATACATATCCAAATAAAAAGTGCCAAAAGATTAAAAATCAAAAGTAATACATCAAAGACTTGTCTTCACCAAGTGATGTAAGAGATTAGCCAAGCATGACCTTTGTTTGACAAAACCCTTACAATCAATCTTGGATCCCGAGACTACTACACACTCTAAAGATGATAGATGGATGATGGTTGTGGGTGTTGGTGTTGTAGTGGTGGTGGAGTGGTGGCAAAGTAAGAGAGAAGTGGTTTGCCAAGGGATGCTTTGAAGTGAACCAAGCACCCCTATTTATATCCAAAACAGAGCCCTGACCACGGCCCCGTGCCCGTTGGGCACAACCCCGTGGTGATCAATTTCTCTTCCTTCATTAATTGCAGATGTCAGGTCTTGTACGAACACGCCCCGTGGTGACCGAGCACGGCCCCGTGGTCAGTGTACTTGTTGTACTATCAAGATTCTGCGAATCTTAGAGTTGACCACAGCCCGTGGTGAGCTGGACACGGCCCCATGGTGTCCTGAAATCTACAATTTTTCTTTTTCTGGAGGGCTTAATGCTGGGCACGGGGCGTGGTGAGCTGGGCACGACCCCGTGGTCAGCTTCTGTTTCTCTTGTTTTTGTTCTTGGGATGCTGCCGAGGGGCCGGGCATGTCACGTTACTTCTTCTTCGTGTATTTTGTGTTGGTTTTAGCCGCAAGTTTGCTTCTTTTATTCGTTTAAGATCTTTAGTCATGTAAATTAAAAAGGAACAAAGAAACGTGTCTTTTCCAACATTAGTACTGAAAAAAGGGTTGGTTTTATGCCTCGTTTGATGTAATTTATATGTTGTATTTTGTGGACATCAAATACCCCAACACTTGAATCTTTGCTTGTCCTCAAGCAAAACTCTTAAATGTGGCTTACACTCCCAAATGGAATAGGTAGAAGAGAAGTTTTGAGCTTATCTTTAGAGTGTCGGGAATCCAAGTTCTATATTTATTTTGTTTTTATTTTATTTACAATCTTATTCGTCATGATTTATTTAAAACACATTTTAAGAAAAATTATTTATTTTGGGCATAACATGCCTTTATAAAATTCTATTTAGTTATATACATATTTACACATCACTCAACTCTCGGCTGAAGATATTTAAGTAGAAACGCTCGGACCCGATGTGGAGCTTACTCCTACTATAGGCTTGACAAACAATCAAACCTCATCCTTTTTGACGTTTTAATCATCGTAAATTAACAACTCGCAATTTCGTTGTTATTTGTTTTATTCTATTTCCGTGTATTTCGTTTATACCGATCGTTGTACTCCGAGATTTGATTATGGAAAAGTTTATGTTAAGATAATTATATTTTGTCACATCGATATCGCATCTAATCGCTTATTAAACTCAATGCTAATTCAACGCAATCACAAGTAACTTGTCACTTTAATAGCCGAGTGTGTTGTTGTACAATAACCACTTGTGCCATCGCATCGCTTATCTCATCGGATCACAAAACGCAGTTAATTTATGTGGATTTATGTTTTATGTGTGTTATATTGTTTATGTTATGGTTTGCTACCGTTAAAATGCTTGCACGCTCACGTAACTCGCTCTCTCTCAATTCAATGGTAATATAACGCTTAACGCTTCGCTAACACGCTTAATATAACTATCTAATACGAACCGAATCGCCAAACGAACGCCTAACGCGAAAATAACGGACAAAACTTAGCCTTTAGGCCTAGTTTGGCCGAACTTGGACAACCCAAGTTCGCCCGAACTTGCTCAGGCTATCAGAACTCAGCATATCAGACAAGTTCGCCCGAACTGGCTTCCATGTCACACCCCGACCTGCAGCGGAAAAGGTGATCGGGGCATGATTGGGTTATCATCAAAGCTCATGACATTTATTTTAATGTTTCATATTCATTAATACACTTTAATGGAAAATTACAATCAATATTACAACATGTCCTAAATATCAATCTAGGCTTCATTGTTTTCTTCTAAGGCATTTCCTATGTTTTCCTTGCTTCATCCTGTTCACCTGTATCATGTGTAAAAAGGGTTTTTGGATCAACAAAAAGTTGGCGAGTGAATCCTATGGAAAACATTTGAACAAGTTTATTTAATTGATTATAAAATAAGTGCACAACCACACATGAGTAAAAATAGATGTAAACTTATTCACCAATCAATTTAATAATAAACAAATACACACATGAACAATAATGGACCGTTTAGAGGCACGCGTTGCTCTACTAGTCTCTCACGAGGAACTGATGGGCCTAATGAATGAATTGCATAAACATGATAATATGAAAGACACAACTACAAACAATATAAACTCAATGATACACACATGAACAATAATGGATTGGTTTTGAGGCACGCGTTGCTCACTCGTCTCTCACGAGGAACTGATGGGCTTAATGAATGAATTTCATATAAGTTGACAAAAATGAAATACATAATCACAACAATATAAACAATCTAAGTTTAGATCACGATATGGTATGGCACAAGTTTGAATAAACGAGTTAATTATTTTGTTACACATGACACACCCCAAAACGTGTAATTAAAAAGGGGAGTTGTAAGATTCACTCACAGTGGGTGCGTTCGGTTGATGATGTTGAATGCACGCGAAGTGGTTTTAACCACGAGTGAAATTAACCTAGATAAATAGCATTATGGTTCGGTAAGTAAACGGATTTTATTAATCCATTTTAGTAGGATTGTTGGGTGTATTTTTGTGAGTTTAAGGCTATTTTCTAACCTTAAAAATGTTATTTTTAAGTATTTTTAATTGATTTTTAATTAAAATAAATAAATAAAAATAATAAAAAATTGACTTTTTTTGACCGTTGACCGTTGACCTTGACTGTTTAACCGGTTCGTATGCGTGTAAGTGTGTGCTGGGTGAGGCTCGAACAAGAGACCTCCCGTACGCGTGCACGCAGCTCTACCAACTGAGCTACGTGTCTAACCCGGAATATTTATGTTTTTAATTATATTTATATATTAATTAGATTAAACCGAAAATCATTTATTTTTAAAAACGATTTAACTGAATCGGACCGGTGCGCTCCACAGGTCTCGAACCCGGGACCTGTGGGTTGAGTTAACACACAGTCCACCGCTGGACTGTGTGTTTAACATGTTATATAAACCGATTTTTATTATACTTAAATACAACCTAAGTATTTTCATTTCTGACTTAATTAAAAAGGTAGATAATTGTCCGAGTCGGTGCAGTAGACCGGACTCGAACTCGTGACGTGTGATTTAAACATACACACAGTCCACCGCTGGACTGTGTGTCTATCTTGGTTATTATTCCGATTATTATTATACTTAACATATATATAAAATGAATCCGGTTCAGGTAACAAAAAAAGACATTTTTATTAAGGCAGCGTGTGTGGGACAAGATTCGAACTCGAGACGTTAGTGTGTTTATTGTGCACACAGTCCACCGCTGGACTGTGTGTCTAACCCGAGTTATAACTTGATTTTAATTATACTTATATGTTACCGAACTTCGTCTTCTTCGTCCGTTTTTAACCAGAATCGGAAATCCGACTGGTTCAATGTTTTAGTCGGTTTCTTTAGCGTTCTTTAGTTAATTACAAGTGAGATATAAGTGAAAAGAAAGAGAAATTAGGCGAAAGGTATACCGACTGGACTCCTCTGTTTTCCGGCAGAACTCCGGCAACAGTATCAGGTTCCGGCGACGTGTGTCTTGCAGCATCGAGTCTTCAGAAAGCTTACAAAGGACGTGGGTGACTTCGGTATAAGCTCAGGGGGTTTAGTAAGGCTTAGAAGTGGAGGGTTCGGTTTTCCGGCGATGAGCAGAAGATTTCCGGCGAGTGAGTTTTCGCCGAGAAAGGGTGCGGTTTTGAGCGAAAGTGTTTGCAGAGGTTCGAGGGGGTATTTATAAGGTAGGTTATCGATGAACTTGGTCCGATTTCCGACTTGATTCATCGGTTATAATTTCTCCGGCGGTTATAGTTGGTGTCGCGAGTTCAGACGTCGGTTATAACCGATGATGAGTTAAAGTTTACGTTATAACTGAAAAAGTTGTAAATTCTTGGCGAGATCGCCGGGATTTCCGACTACTGCATTTGGGCGCCGGTTTTGAATTCGGAAAGTCATGATATGAATTAATTGATCTTAACATTTAACAAGAAACATCAGTGGCGCAGAGGTTTAAGTGTTAAGTGTTAAGTTGTTGTTTGACCCGGCGACTGACCATGGTTCGAAACCCGGCAGTGCCAAAATATTTTTATTTTCTTATTTTTAACAGTTTTTCAAAAACTAATTATATATTCCCATATAATAATTAATTATGTATCGATTAAAATTATTTTGGGCATTAAATTTGCAACGAAATTTTTAACTGATTGTTCGGTTAATAAACGGAGCGGGTTTGGTAAAATCCGTTTTTGACGGATGTTACAGTATCCCCTGCTTTTTAGAAATTTCGTCCCGAAATTTAAATAGTGATATATTTGACAAAAAGAATGATGGTGTTTAGTTTGACCGTTACATGCTTAGAAGAAATAAGGTTTTAAGTTTTTGTTTTAGGCGGTAACGTTCCTTGTAAGGGTTAAGTACCCTATTACAGGAATCGCTTTTTGTTGCCTACTGTAAAAGTATTGATAAGCAGAATTGATTCGCTAACTATGATATCATGCATAAGAGTTTGGATATGTTTGGAAGGGTATGGTTATATCCTAAGGCAAAACTTCTAATACTACAACCTACATGGAACATAAATAAACACAACAGCTAATATTTAAACATAAATAAACACAACAGCTAATATTAGTAAGCTATGATTGGTTCTATGGCTATAGAACATAAATAAACACAACAGCTAATATTTGAACATAAATAAACACAACAGCTAATATTAGTAAGCTATGATTGGTTCTATGGCTATAGAACATAAATAAACACAACAGCTAATATTTGAATCCACATTCTGATAGCATATATGTTTGAATGGTGGCAGTTCCTCTCTCGTTTGTTATGATGGAGAGGTTAGTTTATGTAGAAATGGAACACAATCCAATTTCTTTAAATAGCAAGATGATATAAATGTAACACAAATTTCAACCAAGGCAATACTAAATCCTACATGGAACTTCTCATAACCGCCTGATAATGCCTCTGATCCTTTGGCAAGAATACTCATATATAGGAAGTACCAGCGGCGTATCCACCATATTCTTGCCAAATTTTCATTGGTTTTATCCACAAGTTATGATTAGTTACCAAGAAACTACTAAATCCTACATAGAACTTCTCATAACCGTCTGACAATGCCTCTGATCCTTTGACAAGAATACTTATATATAGGAAGTACCAGCGGCGTATCCACCATATTCTTGTCAAATTTTCATTGGTTTTATCAGTGAATTATGATTAGTCCTATATGACTCTACAACCAATACAACAAACATAAAATACTGATAATGAAAATGTCTGTGCGATCAAGGCTCAATCAAACGGAGCCGATCGTATTGCATGTACTGAAAATGAAAATGTCTGTGCGATCAAGGCTCAATCAAACGGAGCCGATCGTATTGCATGTACTGAAAATAAACTTAATCTAAACAACAATCACACAAACAGCCTATGCATGGAACCTCTCATAACCGCCTGATAATGCCTCCGATCATTTGACAAGAATACTTATATATAGGAAGTACCAGCGGCGTATCCACCATATTCTTGTCAAATTCTCATTGACTTTATCCGCAAGTTATGATTAGTTCTATGCGACTCTACACAAACACAACAACCACAGGATACTGATAATGAAAATGTCTGTGCGATCAAGGCTCAATCAAACGGAGCCGATCGTATTGCATGTACTGAAAATGAAAAATGTGGGCACGCCAGGTTCAACCTCATAATGAAATGGGGAACATGCTCAACGCTCATAAAATGGGGAGCGGCGGCCTATGAAATTGCATGTACTGAAAATGAAAAATGTGGGCACGCCAGGTTCAACCTCATAATGAAATGGGGAACATGCTCAACGCTCATAAAATGGGGAGCGGCGGCCTATGAAATTGCATGTACTGAAATAATAACCAATAATTACTCAAACAGTCTACACATGGAACCTCTCATAACCGCCAGATAATGCTTCTGATCCTTTGACTAGAATACTTATATATAGGAAGTACCAGCGGCGTATCCACCATATTCTTGTCAAAGTTTCATTGGCTTTATCCTTAAGTTATGTTTGGTTTTATGTGATAAAGAAAAACATAAAACTAAACGATAGGAGTTGAATCTGGATCTTCGGTGCAGAGGACTAGTTGGGTATCTTCGCTTGGGCCGTCATTATCTTCGACCGGATTGGCGTTGATGTTGAAGACTCTTCCTCTTGCTGGTGGCCTAGCGGTTGGGTTTTCTTGGTTTACTTGGTTAACTGGGTTTGATTGGGCTTGAGCGTTGATGACGTTAACCAATTGAGGGCATGTGTTTCTAAAGTGGGTAGGGTCGCCACAATTGAAACAAGCTCGAACATATGGAAACATGGGGTATTGGGGTTGTTGATAGGTTTGGTTCATGGTTTGAGTAGGGGGGAGATTTGGTTTTGAAAGGTGCTGCAAACCTTGCTCAAATGACCATAGCGTCCACAAGTTGCACATAGTCGACAAGGTAGAGTAAGGGGATGGTGATAAAAACAGTTGTTGCATCGAGGGTGAGGTCCAAGATATGGTTTCTTATTTGGGTAAGTTGAGTTGGGTGCCACTTGAGTGATTGGGATAGCTTGGATGGGTATGGCGTGTGAAATTGGTTGATTTCGTTGGATAGAAGCGAAAAGTTGCCCGTCTCTTTTTCTCTTAGGATTGGGTTGAGAAGGGGATTCGGTTTGGGTGTAGTCGGAGGTTTAAGTCGATGCTTTATCCTTCTTCTTCTCCTCCTTGAAGTCTTTGTTCCGGATTCGGTTCTCGGTGAGCGCTGTTGCTAGCTCCATTGCTGCTTCCAAAGTTGCAGGCGAGGTACTTATTACAGAGTCTTGAATCTTTGACGGAAGACCACGAATGTAGTGCTCGATCAAACGGTAGAGGGGAGTGAACATGTTGGGAACCATTTGATGTAACTCGAGAAATCTTTTGTTGTATGTGGTGTGGTCTCCTTCCTTTTGCTTCAACGAATAAAATTCATCTTCTAATTTCTTGATTTCGCTCCTTGGGCAAAATCGTCTGGTCATGATTTCCTTCAATTCGTTCCAAGTTAAAGTCATAGCATCGTCGACACCTCGTTTGGCCTTCTCTGTATTCCACCAAGTAAGTGCTATCCCATATAATCGACCGGTAGCATATCACACTTTGCGATCATCGGGACAATCGCAATTTAGAAAAGTGTTCTCCATTTCTTCAAACCAATGGAGGAGAGCAGTGACACCTTCAGTCCCTTTGTATTTCGGAGGGTCGCATGATTTGAAATGCTTGTAGGTGCATTTAGTGGTATTTGGGGGAGAGTTGATAATGTTTTGGTTTTCTTGATTGACAGGATTAGCGGTAAGTGCTTGTTGAACTTGGATTACAATGTTGGGTATTACTGCAGCCATTTGTTGAGCGATTAGGGCAGCCATGCGTTCCCGGGCTTTCCCTGCTCTCATCTTCCTACGGGCGAGGTTAGAAGACATCTACCAGGAATACATGTCAAAAGTATGAGTTGGATGCTTTTGGGATCATGGGTCGCATTCAGGAATGAACATTCATAAAATAATTATAGAAAAATAAATCTACTACATCCATAGGATGTCTTAGGCTTTGCTCGCCATTAGGCCCTACATGCCGCCATACTTTACCTTTGTAATCATGTGGGCCCCATGAATACCGGTTTTTCATATGGTTCGCATGGGTTTGCCTGGTTGCGTACACTAAAACCCGGAGAAAATCGAGAAATATGTATACAACGTGTGATATTCGGAATGTGTCCAGGTGTAGACACTGTGACACCTCAAAGTGGGGTTAGTTCGAACGACGTTTGGTGTGGCATGCTTTGGCCTAATAGGTCCTTCGTACTCTCATCGTTGGTCCCCAGGTAGGCAAACTGGTCCGTTATATTGGATTTATACGAATGCCAACCTAGACAGGACGTTCCGACTACCGGTACTTGTACCCTTCCAGTTACTACATGCCCGTCGCAGAACTCACTTTGATGAGATTTGAAAATTGCAACAAAATCTTTGAATAATGAGAGTATGAAAATGAATTGAATATATGAACATTGATTTATGTATAATGAATATGTATATAAGCATGTATGTTTGCCTGTAAGTATAATCAAATATGAAACAAATAAATATCACAAGTTTGTATGTAACCACCTAATCAATTAAAATTTAGGCAGACTATAGTATAGGCTCTAAGGGTCTAATAACCTATCCTATATCCCTATAGTCATGGCTCTGATACCAATCTGTCACACCCCGACCCGCAGCAGAAAAGGTGACCGGGGCATGATTGGGTTATCATCAAAGCTCATGACATTTATTATACGTTTCATATTCATTAAATACAATTTAATAGGAAATTTACAACTATAATTACATCATGACCTAACATCAATCTAAGCTTCTTTGTTTTCTTCTAAGGCATTTCTTATGTTTTCCTTGCTTCAACCTGTTCACCTGTATCATGTGTAAAAGGGTTATTGGATCAACAAAAAGTTGGCGAGTGAATCCTATGGAAAACATTTGAACAAGTTTATTTAATTGATTATGAAATGAGTGCACAACCACACATGAGTAAAAATAGATGTAAACTTATTCAACAATCATTAGATATTAAATAAAGCACACATGAACATTAATGGAACGTTTAGAGGCACGCGTTGCTCTACTCGTCTCTCATGAGGAACTGATGGGCCTAATGAATGAATTGCATAAACATGATAATATGAAAGACACAACTACAAACAATATAAACTCAATGATACACACATGAACAATAATGGATTGGTTTTGAGGCACGCGTTGCTCACTCGTCTCTCACAAGGAACTGATGGGCTTAATGAATGAATTTCATATAATTTGACAAAATGAAATAAGTAATCACAACAATATAAACAATCTAAGTTTAGATCACGATATGGTATGGCACAAGTTTAAATAAACGAGTTGATTATTTTGTGACACATGACACACCCCAAAACGTGTAATTAAAAAGGGGGAGTTGTAAGATTCACTCACATTGGGTGCGTTCGGTTGATGATGTTGAATGCACGCGAAGTGGTTTTAACCACGAGTGAAATTAACCCAGATAAATAGCATTATGGTTCGGTAAGTAAACGGATTTTATTAATCCATTTTAGTAGGATGTTGGGTGTATTTTTGTGAGTTTAAGGCTATTTTCTAACCTTAAAAATGTTATTTTTAAGTATTTTAAATTGATTTTTAATTAAAATAAATAAATAAAAATAATAAAAAAATTGACTTTTTTTGACCGTTGACCGTTGACCGGTTCGTTTGCGAGTATATGTGCGCTGAGTGAGGCTCGAACCCGAGACCTCCCGTACGCGTGCACGCAGCTCTACCAACTGAGCTACGTGTCTAACCCGAAATATATCTGTTTTTAATTATATTTATACACTAATTAGATTAAACCGAAAATCATTTATTTTTAAAAACGATTTAACTGAATCGGACCGGTGCGCTCCACAGGTCTCGAACCCGGGACCTGTGGGTTGAGTTAACACACAGTCCACCGCTGGACTGTGTGTTTAACATGTTATATAAACCGATTTTTATTATACTTAAATACAACCTAAGTATTTTCATTTCTGACTTAATTAAAAAGGTAGATAATTGTCCGAGTCGGTGCAGTAGACCGGACTCGAACTCGTGACGTGTGATTTAAACATACACATAGTCCACCGCTGGACTGTGTGTCTATCTTGGTTATTATTCCGGTTATTTTTATACTTAACATATATATAAAATGAATCCGGTTCAGTTAACAAAAAAAGACATTTTTATTAAGGCAGCGTGTGTGGGACAAGATTCGAACTCGAGACGTTAGTGTGTTTATTGTGCACACAGTCCACCGCTGGACTGTGTGTCTAACCCAAGTTATAACTTGATTTTAATTATACTTATATGTTACCGAACTTCGTCTTCTTCGTCCGTTTTTAACCAGAATCGGAAATCCGACTGGTTCAATATTTTAATCGGTTTCTTTAGCGTTCTTTAGTTAATTAAAAGTGAGATATAAGTGAAAAGAAAGAGAAATTAGGCGAAAGGTATACCGACTGGACTCCTCTGTTTTCCGGCAGAACTCCGGCAACAGTATCAGGTTCCGGCGACGTGTGTCTTGCAGCATCGAGTCTTCAGAAAGCTTACAAAGGACGTGGGTGAAAGGCTTAGAAGTGGAGGGTTCGGTTTTCCGGCGATGAGCAGAAGATTTCCGGCGGGTGAGTTTTCGCCGAGAAAGGGTGCGGTTTTGAGCGAAAGTGTTTGCAGAGGTTCGAGGGGGTATTTATAAGGTAGGTTATCGATGAACTTGGTCCGATTTCCGACTTGATTCGTCGGTTATAATTTCTCCGGCAGTTATAGTTGGTGTCGCGAGTTCAGACGTCGGTTATAACCGATGATGAGTTAAAGTTTACGTTATAACTGAAAAAGTTGTAAATTCTTGGCGAGATCGCCGGGATTTCCGACGACTGCATTTGGGCGCCGGTTTTGAATTCGGAAAGTCATGATATGAATTAATTGATCTTAACATTTAACAAGAAACATCAGTGGCGCAGTGGTTTAAGTGTTAAGTGTTAAGTTGTTGTTTGACCCGGCGACTGACCCGGGTTCGAAACCCGGCAGTGCCAAAATATTTTTATTTTCTTATTTTTAACAGTTTTTCAAAAACTAATTATATATTCCCATATAATAATTAGTTATGTATCGATTAAAATTATTTTGGGCATTAAATTTGCAACGAAATTTTTAACTGATTGTTCGGTTAATAAACGGAGCGGGTTTGGTAAAATCCGTTTTTTACGGATGTTACATGAACGTGGGGAGCTTGCATGAATTTCGGATAGTTAGTTCATTAAGATATTTAGTGGGATATTGAGATTGATAGATACACAATCTGAAAACAACACACACTCGCATACACACTGTTGCTACTCTCTCTCGAACACACACTAGAATTCTTATTGTAACAAGCTCAATATTTCCAAAGTTGTAATCTTTTTAGTTCAATATAGTTGGTGATCAGTAGTTTCCATCACCCGAGGTTTTTTATCTCGGAGATCAACTCTTGATCAAGGGCTTTTTCCTCATGTAAATCATTGTGTTCATTGTCATTTACTCTTGATATTTGTTCATACATTTGTTCGTTTAACCAAGCACTCAACCTCACATTCAAAGTTTGGTTACATTATCCTTAATCAGATTTTTGACCAAAACAATGACGGATGTTTCGTTCACTATGAAGTGGAATGAGGCGTTGTCAAGCAAAATCTCAGATCCGGAAGCACAAGTACGAATCGTCATTTTGCACAAACTGGACTAACCCGTACGAACCATCAAGTTCGCCCGGATTAGTCCGATTTTCTGTAAAATGGCTAAAACTCGCTCCAAAAGACCTCTCCAGCCTAGGTTTTGCTCAGTAGCATAAGGTTGGAGGGATGGACACTCGATTTCCTCAGCAAACGACGCGAAAACGCACGATTTGGATGCCAAAACAGTCAAGTTCGCTCGGAATACATCCAGTTCACTCGAACTTGTCACCAGATTGGTGACCAAGTTCGCCCGAACTTGATAAACTTTTAACAGAAAACACACAAGTTCGCCCGAACTTGTACTCTTCCAAGGGATGATAGCACAAGTTCGCCCGAACTTGTACCCCAAGGTACAAGTTCACCCGAACTTATCTGCTGTTCCTTCAATCGTTAATCGTTTCAGCATTTCGGAAGACTGATGCACTTTTGTTCGCTTACAAGCTGATCCGGGGCTCCTCTCCATCCTCATCAGATCCCGTCCCTCTCTCTAATCGCACCAGCTGTGAGTATACGTGAACCCCTTTACGCTGAAACGCACTTTTGGGTGTCACATATGTTCTTATATCAAATCACATCACACAACTCAAACGCTTATTCGAAATCCGCTATACATGACTATACGTGAAATCTGCTGAATTGTAGGTGTTACTTGATTGCTAGTACACCACCCTTAACATGATAGCTAGCTAGAGGTTGACCCGCCACCCGGAGTCCCGGGGTTGTTAAGGCTCACATTTGTATTTCGCATTTATTTTCTCTTTAAGGATGTGGACACTTGTTCGCATGCCTCGATCAATCGCGGTTTGTTGGTTTACTTGAATCTAGTAGATACATAGTTCACAACTCTTACGTATGTCATGCGGTATATGCTAAACGCTTTTATATCTATTATATACGCAAACCTGTATGCTCACCTTTACTTAATTGTATTGTCGTTTTATTTTAACATATGTGGCAGGTTGATGACTTCTTGTTGAATTGGATTTAGGATCTTATCTTAGAAACTCATGTATTAAATCTAGGGAAGATCGGATTAGAAATGTTTGAGAGATTGTTTGATATTGTAATAATTATTTGGGATTTTTTTGTTTAATAGTATGGGATATTGAACGTTTAAATATTATCGCTTAATAGTTGTTATGATGTCTCTTGAGCAATCTGATTCGCCTAGTGCCGCGCCCCGATGTTTCCGCCATCTGTTGGGGTGTGACAGTAAATATCAAGAAGGCTTTAAAAGGGTTGGTTTTGGCTTGGTAGGTTTTTTTGGGTAAAAATTGTGAAAAATGTAACAAGTGTCGGTTTTTAGAATTCTTTTGTGGCTTAGAAAAAACTTTAATCAAAGTGTTTTTCTTTTCTTTTCTTTCTTTCTATTTTTTTAATAAAGTTGAAAGTAAGCCATACTTTGTAATTTTATAACCGAACTTTTTACGAAAAATAAGGGGTGTGAAAATAAAAGGTTTTGTGGATGTGGGTGATTGTTTTTGCAAAGGTTTGTATTTTTGCGGGGTTAGAAGCGAAAAAGATAATGCTCAAAGGGGTTTACTAGGGGGATATTTTTGGTAAGGGATGAAAAAGGAAAATACTGGTCTAGAATGAAAAATGGGTTATAGTCCTAATGCCTCCATCATTTACTTAATTGGATTTGTGTCGGTAAGGATTTGGAGCTATTGCCTTGCCAAGTTCTAGATTTGTGAGAACCAAATAGGCTATTCACACAAGAAACGAAATTTGAGCAATTAGTATAGATATGTATTTGTATGCTCGGTAAAGGCTCAATACTCACTTTTTGTGGAAAAGGGTATAGTGTAAAAGTGTATATACAATCGAATTTTTACAAAGACTTGTTATGCCCGTTTTTTTATAATTTTCTTAATCGGTCACGGCGCTATCAGTTGTAAATTAGTAAACATAATTTTTAGAACTTATGTTTCCCAAACTAAATCAAGACAAGTAAAAAAAATTGAAAACATTTGGGGTAATTAGCGGTTCCACGGAGAGTTTTGTGTAAGTCTTATTTTTAGGACTCACAAAATTCAAGGTTTTAGCATCCCCCACACTTAATTACACATTGTCCTCAAGGTGTCCAAAAATAAGTTTTTTTTGGTTGATTAGAATGTGAAAAGTAGCTTAAAAACAAGTTTTTATGTTACTGGGCTGCTGAGCACGGGGCGTGGTGAGCTGACCACGGCCTTGTGGTCAGATTGCCACTAACAGAAAGTTACAGAAGGTTGACCACAGGACGTGCCCAGTAGACACGACCCGTGGTCAGGTAGCTGTTAGAAAAATTTTCTGCAGAACCCTGGGCACGGAGGTGTGTTGGGTGGCCACGGCCCCGTGCTGCACATGCTGTAATGCTGAAAATTTGTCGGGGGGCTCCTGTTTACGTGCATGTGGTCCCTTTTCCAACGTCCCTTTGCCATCTCCAATTCTTCTTTGAGTGTTTATTATCCCTACTAATTTATAAACTTAAAAATAAAAGTATTAACTAAGAATTAAACTAAATCTTAAACATGATTGTCCTTTCAAAATAAAAGAAGCCATACTTTTGAAAGTTGAACAAGTATGTTTTAGTAAAATACTTTTATTAATTTATAATACATGGAATGCCTCCATGGTGCGCCACGTTTATAAGGGTCCTTGGCTAGACCCACGTTTATAAGGGTCCTTTCAAAATAAAGAAGCCATACTTTTGAAAGTTGAACAAGTATATTTTAGTAAAATACTTTTATTAATTTATAATACATGGAATGCCTCCATGGTGCGCCACGTTTATAAGGGTCCTTGGCTAGACCCACCGTATCGGGTGGTTCTGGCTCATCTTCAATTAGGGGGTCGTCATTGCCAATTGGATATTTCATTGATTGGTCAAGTTTGACGTACTTTTTGTAGGCCCCAATTGAATGGGTAGGTTGTGTTGCTTTCGGTTGGTCAAGGCTTGATGGGTTTTTTCAAAAGGTTGCCCCAACACAAGTGGAGCATCATCAAGATTGATGAAGTCGGTTGGGACTATCGTTTGATTTGTTTGCACTAGAACATCCTCAACTACTCCCGTCGACTTTATCATTTTTTGATTAGATAGAAAAATGGGGATTTGAAGTGGAGAAAAATCACTAATATTTAAGTTTTTGAAAATATAATTAGGCATTATATTAACACAAAGATCTTTGTCGATGGTGATATTACTAATAAAGCTATTTTGAAAGAAACATGGAACCGATGTTATGTTAATTCCAAATTGTTCATCTTTTATTAGCGTAGTTTGATCATTTGTTAATTTGATGCTAACCATTTTGTCAATTTTAGCGTTAGTGTTTAACTCTTTTAAAAACTTAGCATTAGTGAGCACTAAACAATGATTTTCGAAAGAAGGTGACAAAATGTTATTTTCTTGAAAATTTCATTCTTTTTCGAAATTTTCTTTTTCGAACTTACCTTCTTCTTTGTTTGGCCCATGCGTTGGTTTTTCACTTATTTGTTCTTCCATTTTTACTTCTTCGATTATTACTTCCTTGGTACGAACTACCTCTTCCCTTTCTCGGGATTCTTTTATTAAACGCTCATGAATTTTGAGAGTTTCTATTATTCTTTCGACTTCGGGAAGGATAGTCGGTGGCTTGTCTTTGGAAGTTCAAACCTTGGTTCCTCATAATAGCTATATGAGGCGGATGGTTGGAAAATGTCACACTATTGTACCGAAGGAGGGTTGCCGCAAATGGTACAATATTCTTCCTCATAATTATCCTCTATGTAGTAGTGAGTGTAATCTCCCGAGTATTGATCCATGAGGAAATACTCAGTAGATTACAGAGTCTCGGAGCCAGAAAATAAAAATTTAAAACGAAACAGAAGCTCACCACGGCCCCATGTCCGATTGGGCATGGCCCGTGGTCAAATTCTATATCTGGGCGTTTAAAAAAATGTTTTAGTAACCTGCAGCACGAGGGCCTGTCCAGTGGGCACGACCCGTGTTCAGCTTACTGTAAAACCAAAAATTCCTAAAAATAAGAAAAGCGAGCGTGCAGTTTTGAAAATATTTTGAAAAATGATTAGGTCGTCGGCTTTAAGCTTTCTTAAAATCCTTGTGTCCTTGGCAACGGCGCCAAAAACTTGGTGTGCGTTGAGCGTATTATATTTTTATTAACATTTTAAGTTCATTTTACGCATTAGTCAAGTTTTAAATTTATAAAACACGATATTGTACTAACACTAAACACACACTTGGGCAAGTGCACCCAACGTGACCGTAGTATAGTGTTGGTAAGATACCGAGGTCGTCCAAGGACACAATAGCTTTTAATATCGGTTTATCGTCAACGTCTAATCAATCTAAAATTTTGATAAAAGTTTTTAAACATAAAATTAAAACTAAAAATAAGAAGATAAATAAAATGAAAGCAAAGATAGACAAGATAGAATCACTTGGATCCAACTCATCTTTATTGTATCCTTTGATGATTTTCGCACTTTCGGACTTTTTAAGAGATTATCTTAGTTATAGTAGTAGGCCCCTCTTTTGAAGGTGACGTTACCCTCAACCCAGTGGTTTGAGTCAGCAGGGACAATCCCAAAGGGTCGAAATATTGGAAGATAATTAAATAAGTTATTAATGCGAAAAGTGGTAGGCCCCTCTTTTGAAGGTGACGTTACCCTCGGCTAAGTGGTTTGAGTTACTAGGGATACAATCCCAAGTAGCCGGTTTAAAATATTAATAGTAGTTTACATATGAGGGGTTCAAGCTATTCGCACCCCCGCCATCCAATACCTTTGGGGCATTGAAGGAGGTCCTAGTAAGCTTGAACCAAGTTCTCGCAGGATCTATACACTGAACGAGACAAGAACTTTACCAACTACCCTTCTAACCCCCTATCAGGTTAGTTAACGCGCTTTATATAGACCGTAAAGACACGAATAAGGAAATAAATTACACCATGAAGAAATAGTAAGAAAATTCACTTTCAACATAAGAAACTAGTTATTAAAGTCATTAATACATATCCAAATAAAAAGTGCCGAAAGACTAAAAATCAAAAGTAATACATTAAAGACTTGTCTTCACAAGTGATGTAAGAGATTAGCCAAGCATGACCTTTGTTTGACAAAAACCCTTACAATCAATCTTGGATCCCGAGACTACTACACACTCTAAAGATGATAGATGGCTGATGGTTGTGGGTGTGTGGTGTTGTTGTGGTGGTGGAGTGGTGGAAAAGTGAGAGAGAAGTGGTTTGCCAAGGGATGCCTTTGAAGTGAACCAAGCACCCCTATTTATATCCAGAACAGAGCCCTGACCAACACCCCGTGCCCGTTGGGCACAGCCCCGTGGTGGCCAATTTCTCTTCCTTCATTAACTGCAGATGTCAAATCTTGTACGAACACGCCCCATGGTGACCGAACACGTCCCTGTGGACAGTGTACTTGCTGTACTATCAAGATTCTGTGAATCTTAGAGTTGACCATGGCCCGTGGTGAGCTGGACACGGCCTCGTGGTGGCCTGAAATCTACAATTTGTCTTTTTCTGGAGGGCTTGATGTGGGCACGGGGCGTGGTGAGCTGGGCACGGGGCATGGTGATGCTGGGAACGGGGCGTGGTGAGCTGGGCCCGGCCCCGTGGTCAGCTTCTGTTTCTCTTGTTTTTGTTCTTGGGATGCTGCCAAGGGGCCGGGCATGTCACGTTGCTTCTTCTTCCTGTATTTTGTGTTGGGTTTAGCCGCTAATTTACTTCATTTATTCATTTAAGCTCTTTAGTCCTGTAAATTAAAAAGGAACAAAGAAACGTGCTTTTTCCAACATTAGTACTGAAAAAAGGGTTGGTTTTATGCCTCGTTTGATGTAATTATATGTTGCATTTTGTGCACATCAGCCTCTCTCTGTAGATTTCTCACAAAAACTCTCTGTAACTGCTCTCTGTTTTAACAACCTGACTTTTCCGGTTGTTCTGTTACTACCTTTTATTTCCTTGTAACTGTTTTGTAATCCGAGATTCGATATAAATAATGGATTGATTTATACTAAATACATTTCATCATACAGCATCACTGCTGCACACTTAAAACGCTTATTACTCGTAACGCTAACGCAACACGAATCACAGTCAATCATGTTACTTTAAGTGCCGAGTGTGTTTGGTTGTTCGGTAACCACTCGCGCTTACGACCTCGCTTCTCACACTAATCGCAAACACAGTTACTTATGTGAGTTATGTTATGCTATGTGTTGTATGTTTATGTTTATTGTATGATTATGCTCGCTTAAACACTCGCTCGCTCCACGCAACTCGCTCTATCGCATTATTGTGTAACGCAACGCTTGACACTGCACTGAAATGCTTAACACAACTAACTAATACAAACGAAAACACCTAGCAAACAACCGGCGCATGAATGGAAAAGATTCGCACGAAACTAGCCAATTCATACGAAACTAGCCAATTCGTACGATCTGCCAATTCGTACGAATTGCCCAGTTCGTACGAATTGATCAATTCGTACGAATTGCTCCCTTTTCCCTCACCTCCTATATATACCCAACACACTCATGCTCCCCCCTCTTACTGTCACTTCGCACCGAATCCCTCTCTATTCGTTTTCTCTGATTTCTAAGTATATAAACAACTATTTTACATAAAACACAATGATTTTACACGAGTTTACCTTCGATTTCATCTAAACTTCACCGTTTACGAAAATCTTCATCTTTTTTCATAAAACTTTTGTTTTTCCTCGGAATCACACTTAAATGAGTGTATTTGTGTTAGCCTTGGCTTCTCAATTCAGGAAACTAAATGTTTTCCAACTCACCAAGTGTTGACCAAAGAAAACTGTTTTTGAAACTCGCTTTCTACACTAAAACGGGCTAAAAATGACACATGTTTCATTCACTGAATAGTGGGACGAAGCGGTGTCAAAACTAGCCTGAAATGGACTTGAAATCACGTCTATTCCAAGCAAAAACTCAGTTCCGAAAGCACGAAGACGAAAACAGTCAACTCGTGCGAACTGGACTAGCTCGCACGAATTGACCAGTTCGTACGAACCAGTCTAAGTTCCCACAAGTGACTAAAATCGCCATAAAGACCTCCCTAGCTTTTGGTTTGCTCAGTAGCTTAAGGTTGGAAGGATGGACACTCGATTTCCCGAAGAAGCGATACGAAAACACTCGATTTTGGACACGAAACAACTTAATTCCCACAAAAGAGCTCAAGTCGTACGAATTGATACAACTCGTACGAATTGAGCTGTTTTCCCACACCAACACGTTGTTTCGACCGATTCAGCACTATGAAAGACTGATGCACTTCTGGTCCCGCTTACAGGCTGACCCGACACTCTCCTCGCTCTCCTTCGCTCGCACTTAACCGTTTACAGACCCACAGTGAGTATACTTGACCCCTTTTCGCTTTAATGCACTTTGGGTGTTACATACGTTCTCTATCAAAAGATCACAACACACAACTCTAAAACGCTTTCAAAACGCAAACCCATTATCGCATGACTATACGTGAAATGCTGAACCGCTATGTGTTAATTGTATGCCTTGAGATTTGCTAACCACCATTAACATGATAGCTGCTATATGTTGACCCGTCACCTATTCATTCAGGGGTGGTTAAGGCTCGCTCTTGCGTTAAGTTACTTGTCTCACTCGCGGTTGTGTTTGTTAGTCTATTTCGGTGTAGGTAACATATATGTGTTCATATGACTATGTTAGTGGATGCTGGTTTCGTTAAACGCTTATTTACTATTATTATGCAAACCTGTGTACTCACCTTTACATGTTTTTATTGACCTTTATTTTAACGTATGTGACAGGTTGATGATTCTACGCTGCAATGGATTTAGGACTTTATCTTTAGAAACTCATAATAAAATCTAGTTGTCGGATCGTGTTTTGTTTGAGAATATTGAAATTCGTAATGACTATTGTATGAATATTTGTTAATTGTATGGGAAATTTTGTCATCAGAAATAGTTGTTATGGATTCTCTTGGACAATCTGATTCGCTTAGTGCCGCGCCCCGATGATTCCGCCATCGGTTGGGGTGTGACATCTGTAGTGTCTCACATAAAACCCTAATGCAGTATTGTTTATATAACACAACCAAGCAACTGGGCTAGGCCCACGTACACTATAACATAAACTCGGATCTAATACAAAAGACAAATTCGGATAAGCAACCAGATCACCTATTCCGAATTTTTGAGACTTCACAAATTCGGACTTTACATGACCATACAAACTCAGACTTAAACCTTTCTCACAAACTCTGACTTGTAAAGCATCCACAAACTCGGACTTGTCTTATTCTTGATAAACTCGGACATATGTTCTCACAAGTACGGACAAGCTTTGATCTTGATAAACTCGGACTAGTCTTCATGATAGCATAAACTCGGACTAGCTTATGTTCTTCATATCCATGTCTTGATTAATATCCAAAGACCAAATCGAAGTTGTTGTCACATAACATGCACCAACATGTTTTCATCAATTTTTACATCATGGCGCGACATAGTTAGTGTCTCATCGGCTAGACTTTTCTCCAGACTTGAAATGTGGAATACATCATGGATTCCACTGGCTCCTCAGGTAGCTTAAGTTTGTAAGGTACGAAACCCACACATTCGATTATCTCGAATGCTCCAATATATCTTGGGCTCAATTTGCCCTTATTTCCAAATCTCATAACACCTTTCCAAGGTGATACTTTTAATAAGACTTTATCTTTGATCTGGAATCTAAGAGGTTTTCTCCTCTTATCATCATAAATTTTCTGCCTATCATGAGCAGCTTTGAGCCTGTCACAGATTTGTGTTATCTTATTTGTAGTCTCAAGGACTATCTCAGGCCCAAATAGTTGGCTTTCTCCAACCTCAGCCCAACAAACGGGCATTCTACATTTTCTCCCATATAAGGCTTCAAATGGAGCAGACTTTATATTCGTATGATAACTATTATTGTTGGAGAATTGTATCAGTGGTAGGTGATCATACAACTACCACCTTAATCAATGACGCATGCTCTCAGCATGTCTTCTAAGGTTTGGATCGTACGCTCACTTTGACCACCTGTCTGTGGATTGTAAGCCTTACTGAGTTTAGGCGTGTGCCTAGAGCTTGTTGGAAACTTTTCCAAAAATGCGATATGTATCTAGTATCTCTATCTAATACTATTGATACCGGCACTTCGTGAAGCGACACAATGTTGTCCGCATATTATTTGGCCAATTTGTCTGAACTAAAAGTTTCTTTAATTAGTAGAAAATGAGCTGACTTGGTCAGCCTATCGACTATAAGCCATGTCGTGTCATTGCAACATTTGGTCTTAGGTAACTTGGTAATCAAGCCCATTGTTACAATTTCCCATTTCCATGTGGGTATTTCAAGTTGTTGTAGCAAATCTGACGGTTTCTGGTGTTCAGCTTTAACTTGCAAACACGTCAAACATTTGGCCACATTGGTGGCTATGGATTTCTTCATGCCCATCCATCAATAGTTCTTCTTCAAGTCCTGGTACATTTTATCTCCACCAGGATGTACCGAATATATTGAATTATGTGATTCCTTGAGAATCAGATCTCTGAGTCCTCCAAAAAGGGGAAACCAAATTCTACCATTAAATCTCAGAATTCCATCATTTTCAGGTGTTAACTGTTCAACAATTCCACAGAAACCTTAATTAAGAGCATTTGCTTCTAATAAGGTGGCGTGTGTGAGCGTAGGTATAATTTTAGTATATTTTTAAGCACTTTTACTCATTTATCAAGCACTAAATTTATAAAACATGATATAAAACAATCACTCTCTACAACACGTTAGGAAAGTGCACCCCTCGTTGGCGTAGTATAGTGATGGTAAGATACCGAGGTCATCCAAGGACACAAGAGCTTTTAATACCGGAATATCGTCAACGTCTAATCTAATCAATTTTTTTAGGAAAATATGTTTTAGTAAATAAAAGTAAAGAAAGAAGCTAAAATATTTAAAAAGAAACAATAGACAAGATAGAATCACTTGGTTCTGACTCTTCTTTTACGTATCCTTTGATGATTTCCGACTTTGTGTTTTTTTAAGAGATTATCTTAGTTATAGTGGCATGTCCCTGTTTTGGAGGCAACGCTACCCTCAGCCATATTGTTCTGAGTCAGTAGGGATACAGTCCCGCAAGGCCGGAATATTGAAAGATAATTAAGTAAGTTATTAATGCAAAATGTGACATGTCCCTCTTTTGGAGGCAACGCTTGTAACGCTTCACATTTTTTGTACTTTCCTTATTTAGAAAGTGTAATCATATTTCTATTTATGGCAACTTGTATTCGTATCGTATTCGTGTTTCATTTCTAACTTTGTAATCCGAGACTTTGATCGTAATGAAATTTATACTTTATACATGCTTGTTATACTTACAATTCAATCGTTTATACGCAAACCGATACTTGTTATACGTGCCTGTACTCATACATACATTCTTGTTACTCAAACAATACTTGCACACACTCATACTATACTTTATCACACTTGGAATACCTAAAAACATGTTATATTGCAAGTTTACGGCTTAAAATGACCTAAATACAAAGTTCAGTGATCAAAATGAACATTTACAGAAAGTACTCCCGAGCGCCAAGCGAGATACCAGGGTATCTCTAGCAACGCGCGACAGACACTAATCCCCAGTAGAACGTTGCCAGCACGCGGGTTAGTCCATTTTTATCACCTTTTTCATCTCCAATCACCTTCTAACTCATTAAACTCAAACCCTAGTCACCCCATTATAATAAAAGCCTCCATTCATCCAATTCACTTTCCAAACACTTCTATACATCCAAAATACTCTCACATCCCTGGAAATATCAGATTCAAGGCAGAAACATTCAAGTTGCAAAAGTGAGCTCAAACTCACTTTTTTACCTTTTTCTTCATCTCTTTTTCCTCTACAAAGCTTGGAACACCTCTAGGAGTGTTTCCACAGGTTTGCCATGGCAAACCAAGGTGGAACATCATCATTTTGAGGTCCAAACTTTCTATTTTCGAAGAAGCCTTTACAAACTTTATTAAACTTATGTTTTCTCATACAAACTCGTGCCTCTTATGCAACTAATCAAGCCTATGTTTAGTAAGCTTGGCCAAGGTTGATTCATACAAATTGGAGGTGTAAATCACCCTCCAAACTTTCTATTTTTGATAGGGTTATCAACCCACATGTGATGTAACCATCCGAGCTTGTCATGATTCTTGTGACAAGACTTGTGTTTTGGTATAGGTGTGAATACTTTGAAGCCTTGGCTATCCTAATCTCATTCCACCAACTCACTTGATGTTTTCTATGTTTGAACCACTAAGACTTGTTCAACCTTCATTTGAGTAACAAGGCTACGACACGTCCCCAAACATTGCCATGTTCGGGATGCACGCACCTAGCTTGCTTACTTGGTTGATTCACAGTTTTAGTGAAGTATTTCCCTTTTATTCATGACCATCCGAATCATCCTTGCGATGATTTGTGTATTGGTGAATCTTACAACGAGGTTAAAGGACAGTTATCCTCCTACCTCCATGCATGACTTCTATGGAATCTATGATACATATGTTGGACATACTATATAATATATAATATAATATATATATATATATACATATATATATATATATATATATATATATATATATAGGTAGAGGATCCTGTAAAAAAGACTAAAAGTGTGAAAAAGATAAGAAAGATTATGGTGATGACACATGTCCCTATCTATTTTATTAGTTTAAGGGTAAGATGGTAATTTAACTAATAATCCTAATTAATGATATAATTAAAGATATAATCTTGTAACCTAATTCATCAGTTATTTTAGGAATTTATCAGTTATTTTAGGAAGTCAACATCAGTTCATATAAAACACCATGCAAATTCCAAAAAACACCACAACTTGAATCGTAATACAGCCATGGTGTTCTAATATCTGTGTAATGATTTTTGTTATTTTGCAGGTATAAAACAATATACAGATTCCAAAAACACCATGAATTGAATCATAATACAGTCGTGGTGTTTTAACATTTAGAATGATTCTATTGCTATTCCAGATGTTAAAACACCATGACTTGACACATAATTCATTATTTGCAATACTATGGTGTCTTTTTGTGTCATGGTGTTTTAATGTAAAACACAACACCTTGAATCACAATACAATTAAAACATCATACACCATTGTATGAACATAGAAAAAACACCATGGACTAAAGCATCCAAATGAAACGTGATTTTTTTCTCTACCTAAGTATAACAATATGGTACTCATAAGATAAAAAACACTCGTTGTTATGGTGTAATTTTTTTAAAAACCAAGTTACGTATAAAAAGTTATTAACACCTAAAAAATAAGGGGAAACTTGCATGTGCATTACATGTGATTATCTAAATTTAAAAATGTTAAATTTACTTTTATACCCTTAACCTAGAAAATTAATTATTTTAATGGTAAACACTATTTACAAGATTGCTATCAAGATCTCAACTATTAGATTAAAGATCTAATGGTTTAGATTCTTTATTACCCTTCTCACAAAAAAACATTTTTTTTACAATAACCTCACCCTATATATATATATATATATATACTTAAGAGTAAATTGCATAAAACATCCTTTATGTTTCCTCAAACTTGCAGGTTTCAGCCTTAATGTTTAAAAGTTGCTAAAAACAGCCTTTAAGTTTATTTTTGTTGCGGGTTCAATCCTTTACAGCTAACCACGTTATTTTCTTCAGTTAAGTTCCCTCACATGCATAACATGTGAGGGTATATTCGTCATTTTGGTTGATCTTCCACCCACTTCAATTTTATAAAAAAAGAATATTTAAGTTTTAACCTAGTTTGTTTGGTAAAACGTACGCGACTATAGAGGAGCACGATTACCGTTTGATAGTGTTTAAGTCTAACTTGCGGCGTCCTAAGCGTCACCAGTTGCTGGATCCGACTACTGAACACGGTGTTACGAAGTTCTCTGATTTGACAGCGTCGGAGTTGCGTGAGAGGTATCTAGGGTTGAAGAGTCGTTTGTCCTTTCCGTCTGATGCGAATAAGGCGCCGATTCTTCCAACTGATGATAATCCTGAAGAGTTTGATTGGCATGATCAAAATCAGTGTTAATCTTTACAGCTTAGTGGGCTAGCTTAACAAGATTCCTATCTTAATTCTGGGTTCGCCGGAGAAGAAGACCGAAAAAGAGGGTGTTTGGTTTTTAAAAGTTTGGTTTTATTGCACATTAGTCCCTGCGGTTAGAATTTTTTAAAATAGGTTAAACCTTAAATATTCTTTTTTCTTAATTGACATGGGTGGAAGATCAACCAAAATGATGAATATACCCTCACATGTTATGCATGTGAGGGAACTTAACTGAAGAAAATAACGTGGTTAGCTGTAAAGGATTGAACCCGCAACAAAAATAAACTTAAAGGCTGTTTTTAGCAACTTTTAAACATTAAGGCTGGAACCTGCAAGTTTGAGGAAACATAACGGATGTTTTGTGCAATTTACTCTATACTTAACCAAACCCTTGATGATAATCGATATGGTTACTTGTCATGACAATAGGTTACTTTATCTAGGTCTTGAACACCTCATTACGATTCTAATGGGTAACTTGACCCATGAAATCACATCCACACATACGGGTTTTATAGTGTCAAAAACGGGTGTTTTGAGACTAGGTAATTACTTTTGAGTATACATACTTTATGTACTTTAAATTCCAAATCCGAATCCTTCGTAACATCCGAATACTCACACCTTCGTTTACCCCATGTAGGGTAACCTCGGTGTTCCATCCTCCAAACTCTCCAAACTCTTCATGGGAATAACAAATGAAGCTTTGCAAAACCACGAGTACACTCGAACACCCTTTTTCGCTTTACACTTTTGGGTGCAATAAGTTTAATATATCAAAATTACACATACACACTTATACTTTATGCAAACACAAACAATCCATACATGCATGCTTAAAATACGTGATACTTGATTTGTATTCTTGGAATATTCTTATATAGAACCTCCCTTTTAACGTCTATAGCGCTATAGGAGTAACGCCCCGCCCGTATTCTTGAGGTCATGTTAAGCCTTTAAATCGTGCGGTAATCAGAGGGTTGACTTGTTAGATTGCATGCCATGATACATTAATCTTGATTTCTATTTTGCCATGCGAATTCGTTTAAAACTTTTCATACTTATGCTATAATAAAACTTGTGTGCTCGCTAATGCTTTTGTGTTGAACTATACTTTTGAACATGTTGTAGGTTGATGATGTTGATATGAAGAAATCTAGTAGGGGCGACTTAGAAACGTATCTGAAAATGCTAGATTTTGTTAGTTTAGTTTGACGGATTATGTTGTACTTTGAATTTGAATTTGTTGTATTTTGGTTTCCTTGTATTGTATTTGACAATTATTAGCAATGAAATGAAATCGGTTTTGATGTAAATATTGTCACAAATAGTGTTACGATGTCTCGAGCAATCTAATTACGTCCGCCCCGATGATTCCGCCAATAGTTGGGGTGTGACAACGCATATTGGTCTAAGCTAGCGGGGATACAATCCCGCAAGGCCGATTTAAAGTTTTTATAGTAGTTTGTTTATAAGGGATTTAAGCCGTTCTTACTTCCCTAGATTTGATTCTATCTGCCTCAAGAGAAGTCATAATAAGCTTGAAATCAAGTCCTGGAATGATCTATACACTAGACGAGGCAAAAACTCTACCCAAACCACCCTTCTAACCCCTTCCAGATAGTTAACGCACTTTATATAGACCGTAAAGACATGAATGAGTGAATCAACAAAACATGAAGAGATGATAGAATAAATTTCACTTTCAATATAAAAAACTAGTTATTAAAGTCATTAATACATATCCAATTGAAAAGTTAACCAAAGCTTGGAAATCAAAAGTAATACATAAAAGATTTGTCTTCACCAAGTGATGTAAGAGATTATCCAAGCATGGCTTTTGTTTGACAAAAAACTCTTACAATCAATCTTGGATCCCGAGACTACTACATACTCTAAAGATGGATGATGGAGAAATGTGGTGGATGATGGTGGTAGAGTGGTGACAGGTGTGAGAGAAGTGGTTTGCCATGTGATGGCTTGAAAATGAACCAAGCACCCCTATTTGTAGCTGGAAACAGGCTTCTCATACGGCGCCGTGTGTTATTCTTCTCTGTTTTCATTTAATGAGTTATGTCAGTCCGTATGCACACATGACCCGTGCTGTTAGAGGCACGACCCCGTGGTCTTGTACTTGCTGTACTATAGGATATTTTATATATCTGGGAGTTGACCACGTCAGTAAACGGGGTCGAGTATACTCACGGTTTTGCAAGGCTTTCTTTTGGAATTGCGTGAAAGTTGAAGGTTGGAAACACCGAGGTTGCCCTACAAGGGGTAGACGAAGATGTGTAAGAATTCTAAGTTGGAGTAGAGCCGTAGGTTCAGAATAGCAGATTGCAGGAAAGTACATATGAAAATATGTTGAAAATAATGACACTGTGGCACTTCATGCGAAGTGGCAGTCCACTTCGTACGAGGTGAGGCAGCCTAATGTTTCAGCTCATTTTTAACTCCTTTGACATTGGTTTCTGTCGAATGGGTAGTTTCAGAGTCTGAGTCCAGGATGTCTATCCATTTGCTCGGTTAGCATGAGGAACTCGGTCCGTAATAAGATATATTTACATATAAAGTCCTTCAAATACATCATAGAAGTCAAGCATGGGGGTGCAAACACCTCATTGTATGATTCACCAAATTACAAGGTTTTATCAACCCGGTTGGTCATGAATAATAGAAATGTAACTACTAAGAGTCGACTAAAACTCAAACAAACGAATGAGCAAGCTAGGTTCGTGCATCCCGAACATGGTACCGTTTGGGGACGTGTCGTAGCTTTGTCACTCTAATGAAAGTTGAGTAGGTTTAGGGAGTAAATCATGTACAAGCGATGGTGGAACTTAATTCGGAAAGCCCAGGCTTCCAACGTTCTTACGCTAGCTGAAACATAAGTTTCTTAGCTCACTTACTTGTACAAAAAAGTAGAAGAAAGGAAATGGAAAACTCATGAATTGTTATGAAATATAGTGAGCTAAAACTCACTTAGAAACTTGAGATAATTCTCTCAAGATCTTGCAACAGTGGGAGTAAAGTGAGAAAGTTCGGAAGAGTGAAAGTGGGAACAAGTGTGTCTATTTATAGGAAAAGTTGGCTGACGGGAGTGCTGGTGCGAGGTGTCACCTCATGCGAAGTGGTTGACCACTTCGTGCGAGGTGAGGCAGATCGCACAAAAGGCTTTGTTTTGAGCTACGTTTTCGAATTTTAGTTGGTTTTAAGCATTTTTAAGAATAATAGAGTGACGTATAAGTAAAATGCATATAAAAACCGAGTATTTGAGCATTCAAGTATGAGTTTCTTGCATATAATCAAGTATTTAAGTTTACAAAAATCAAGTGTAAGTATTGAATAAAGTTTCCATTATGATCAAAATCTCAGATTACAAGGGATGAAATGAAAGATACAAAGTACGATACAAGTTTCCAAAAATAGTAATATGATTACACTTTCTAAATAAGGAACATACAAAAAAATGCGGAGCGTTACAACTAGTCTCGTGGTTCTACGCTCCCAATACTTGGTTTACGTGAACATTGATTTGACCCGTTGATGTTCAAGTGCTTAGACTTGAATCAATCACATTTCTTCATATATTTTATTAATTTTCTGATTACAACCCATTACCCGGGTTCATTACCTTGTGTTTCACGCTTCTGTTAACAGGTTTGCGACCTAGCTTTACTTCACCTAAATATCCGGGCTTTTACAATTATCATAATTTATGCTCCCGTTTTCTGGTTTGCATTTTACTTTATTTTGACCCGTTTAGTTTGTTTTTGTGAATATCATGACTTATGGGCAAATCAAACTCGCCTATATCTTATTCACAATTATTCTACCGAATCAATCGTAATAACTAGTAAAGAAAAATAACGAAGCATATAGCCACTGCCACGTACCTTACAGTTTTCCTTTTAAGCGTGCGTCCATTTCGACTTGCACTCCCGGAGTTTCACTAGAGTTGTCTAAACAGAACAACCCAATTATCATTAGGAATCCGTAGCTTATTTCATGACGTATTAACTCGCTATTAATCAATCACAAGGTTCTCTTTATGGTTTTTCCATACATTATAAACACTTAACTTTCACTTAAGCATTTTCTCAAACACCTTGTAGGCATTGATCTCATACTACTTCTAACAAGTCTATTGAGCAACATAAAAAAAACATGTTTTTGCAATTCATCAACTAAATATGGTCAAAATACTTGATTTGGTACTTAGACTTCAATTTATTATCCATCACTTACATAATTTATTCATCAAAATTCACATATTCATAATGTTACTAAAACCACTTACATAAACATGGCTATTAGTTGATTTACTGTTTTTTAACAAGGGTTTGTCTCTAATCAAGGAGGCACTACCAATTTCATCATAGATTCCGCAATTTCTTCATGAATTGTAAATCATAGTGTTCATCAAGAATTCTCTAGTTCACCAAACACTAAATTTTGCTATACCTTGTGATAAGATGATGTAGTAGACTCTAAATCATCAAACATGCACCAAGATCATTCCAATTTTCAGTTGTATTAGAAGGATTTGAGGCAAAATTATCAAGAACTAGGGCTCCTTCTATCTCTCTCTGTACGCTTATACACACACATATGTGTGTTTGATTTCTAATTTTTGTTTTTAATAAATCAGTTTCCAAGTGCCCCATTTTAGTCCCTCCTGTATGGTTTCCTTTTTATTTGAGGTCACCATTCTTTATCTCACTAATCATCTACTTAATACTAACTAGGATAGTTGTTCCTAGTTAATATATAAACGGATATATATTTTTATACATGTAAACGTGTATATATATATATATATATTTATAGCTACGTATACATATATAATTTTATTTTTTGTGGGTGTTATAAGTTTTGCAGATCACTTCTTTATTGATCTAAGAAGAGATTAAGAAGTTAACCCCCTATCAAAATACTCATGTAGGTTATATTCCCCCCCCCCCCTATTTGATAAAACATTATCTTAAAATTCCTATACGAAAAATAAAACATGCTTAAAAGTAGTGGTAATAATAATAATAATAATAATAATAATAATAATAATAATAATAATAATAATAATATACTAATTAGATAATAAAATATATAAATAAGAAATAAAAAAAACTAGTATTAGGACCCGTGTATTGCGGCAGGCCCTTAATCGTATACGTAATTTAGGTAAACCACCATGGATCTAATTAATGTGATAATATACACTTTTATGACATCTGAGTCAGCTTATACAACATTTTAGAAGTTTATCATCATATGTTTTACATAATGTAAAACAGTATTGAGGATTCACGTATTGCGGCAGACCCGTAATCGTAATCGTATACGTTATTTAGATAAACTACATGAACCTAAGGGATATTATCCACTTTTTGTAGCATTCGAACCAATTTATACGTCATATTAGAACTTCATAATATTATATTATACATAAGAAATTAAAAAACTAAGATAATACAATGAAATGAATATAATTTCTAAATGATGGTAACGCGAGTTTAAATTAGAGGGAAAGCGGTATAAAGTATGTGGGCTTCACATGAAAAATACAAAATTTTCTAGCAAAAAGCGAGGGACCCAATGGGTAGGTCAAGAGATTGGGTAATAAGGTCTATTAGACCAGAATTATATATTAGTTTGTTATTTTTGATTTAGTTTTCATAGTTATCTTTTCCTTATTTATCTAGGTCTAATAGTCTCTGTATATTGTCCTATATCGTTCTTTTATTCAATTAATAACAATACTAATTCTATTTAGTGAGTTTGATTTGGTATCAGAGCAAATCAACTCCTAATCTTTCTCTAACCCTAATCGGCGCCCTACTGCCGATCTTCAACCTCCAGCCGAGACAAACTTCCAGCCAATAACCCCCTGCTTCAATGACGGCTATTATCAATTTCTCTCATCAAGAAAAGACAACCCACAATTCCCAAAAATTCCCCTTCACTCTCAAACCCACCAATTACGGCTACTGGCGTTCCATGCTTGAGTCCTTGCTAACATCCCATAAACTGTTTGGTTACATTGATGGTACGATCCGTGTCCATAACAGAAGGTACAAGTCGGTGAAGCCACAATAGACAATCCCAGCTACACTCCTTGGATTACGAATGATGCTCACATTCGAACATTACTCATCTCAAAAGAATCTTACCAGCAGGTAGAACGTCCCGTGCAGTTTGGCAGTCTCTGGAACGGGCCTATGCGCCCAACACTGCCTCACACGAATTCTTTCTCAAAAGCCAACTCATGCGCATCACCATGAAGGGTGATGAAAAACCAATGACTACCTCTACAGGGTCCAAGAATACGCTACCGCTCTCGCCAACATCGGAGAACTGGTAAAAGATAGTGATCTCGTTATGCACACCCTTGCGGGGCTTCGTGAAGAATATACCGGTTTAAAAGGCAACGTGCTCGGGAGAAACCCTCCTATCTTGTTCAATGAAATCTATTCACTGTTGTCTGATCATGATTATGCAGTCAACAAAACATTCAGCCCTAACCCACAGGCCTTTCTTGCCATGGCTCAACACCCTAATCAACAGCCATCGGTTGTCCCAACCTTGAACAACTTCAACAACAGCTTCAACACATTCAATTAGCTGCTTCTCAACTGGGGTATCCACTACATCAGAACCCCCCACAACCTCAAGCCTGCTTTGGATCTAGAACATTCAACAACAACCGAAGTGGTAGAAACAATCGTGGTCGGGGAAACTCGCGTGGATCTTTCACTCCACGCTCTAAAAACAATGGTGGCACCAGGTAGTTCTCTTGGGCTTCAACTCAAAACACTGTTTTTGGCCACTGCAATTGGTGTGGAATAGGCCACTTACCCTCTCAGTGTCCAAATCAGCAATCCCAACACACTCAGCAGCCACGACCTCCTCCTCAGGCCAGCTTTACAACTTGTTTAGATGCTGCTTCATCCTCTGGCACTCCTTGGAAGCCCAACATTGGTGCCACACATCATGCCACCCCCAAACTTATCTAGCTTGGACAATGATGAGGCATATTATGGTAACAGTTCCTTACTTGTTAGCAACGGTTCTTCTATACAAATTTTTCATATTGGCTCCTCAAAAATCTTCTCTTCCAATAAAACCTTTAATCTTTCTGATGTACTTCATGTTCCTACACTTAAACAAAACCTTTTATCAGTTCAAAAGTTTTGCCTTGACAATAATGACTTTTTTGAGTTCCACTCTTCTTATTTTCTTGTGAAGGACGAGTCTACGCACACTACCCTCCTCACGGGCCCCAGTGAACAGGGTTTGTACTCTATCCGCCTTCCTCAACTCAAGACTTTACCCACAGTTGCATTCATTACTGCCAAGGCTTCCTCAGATGTTTGGCACCGACGTTTAGGACATCCACATGCTCAAGTTTTTAATTCCATTGTTTCTTATTGTTCTTTATCAGTTTCGAATAAATTATCAAAACATTTATGTTCTTCTTGTCAAATGGGAAAATCATCTAAATTGCATTTACCTGGTTCTACTTTTCGTAGTCATTATATTTTGGATCTTATTTATTGTGATGTTTGGGGCCCTACCCCGTCATCGTCTCTTGATGGTCACCGTTATTTCTTGTTATGTGTTGACCACTACACCCGCTACATGTGGATTTACCCCTATCTCAAAAATCTGACGTTTACGGCATTTTAACCAATTTCATCACCATGGTTGAACTCCAGTTCAACACCAAACTGAAATGCATCCAATCTGATTGGGGTGGCGAATTTCCTCCGCTAGCTTCATTTTGTCATAACCTCAGTATTATTCATCGTCGTTATTGCCCGCACACTAGCGAGCAAAATGGTTTTGTGGAGCGTCGCCAAAAACATGTTGTTGAAACATGCCTTTCACTTATGGCTCATTCTCACCTCTCTTGGCGGTTTTGGCATTTTGCCTTTGAAACAACCGTTTACCTCATAAACCGCCTTCCCTCCCGTCTTTCTTCACACAAATCCCCATTTGAACACACCTATGGCCGAAAACCAGATAATTCGTTTTTACGGGTCTTTGGTTCTCAATGTTTTCCCTATCTTCGTCCCTACAACCACAACAAAATCGGCTTTCGTTCCACGCCTTGCGTATTTCTTGGCTATAGTCTCTCGCATCATGGATATAGATGCTTCGATCCTCTAACCGAGCGTATTTACATTGCTCGTCATGTTCGCTTAAATGAACACATCTTTCCCTATGGTCCATCACCAAAACCATCTTCCCCTTATGTCTCTATCTTTCATAAGCCACCTCCTGGCTTTCCGGCCAAATCTACATCTTCATCACCACCTACAACTGACATTCCCTCCCCTATTCCTTCGGTTCCATCAACTCCTACGTCTGACACCAACACACCTTCTCACAACTCGTCATCCACAGCTCAATCCACCTCCACATCATCCTTTTCGGGTCCATCATCTTCGTCTCACTTTTCCACTACCCCCACTATTAATCAACCGGCAGCTACCCGCTCCAGGCTTGCCAATCTTCGCCGACATCCTAAAAAGCCGGATTGGTACAATCCAGCTGCTTACACCGCCACTTCTTCTCTACCTGTTGAACCCACCTCCTTTACCATTGCCAACAAGTACCCTGAATGGCGCCATGCAATGTCCGAGGAATTGGACGCGCTCTATAAGAATGGTACGTGGACTCTTGTGCCACCTGGTCCTAATACTAACGCGGTTGATTGCAGATGGGTTTACAGGTTGAAAACTGATGAAAACGGGAAAATTAGCAGGGACAAAGCACGCTTGGTTGCAAAGGCTTTTCATCAACACCATGTTGTTGACTATCATGAGACATTCAGCCCTGTTATAAAACCGACTACCATTCAGGCTATTCTGTCCCTGGCTGTTACAAATTGGTGGTCCTTGAGACAGTTGGATATTCAGACAGCATTTTTACATGGTGATCTTGCAGAAACGGTTTATATGCGCTAACCACCAGGCTTCATTGATCCCAACAAACCGGATCATGTCTGTCTATTTAACAAGTCATTTTATGGTCTTAAACAGGCACCTCGTGCTTGGTTCAACAAACTGTCCACTACTCTTATTCACTTGGGATTTTATGGGTCCAAAACAAATCCCTCATTGTTCATTCTCAACTCCTCGGGCTTACTTATTTATCTTCTTGTTTATGTTGATGATATTATCATCACCGGAAATGATTCCAACACTATTACCAACATTATTGGTCGTCTCAATTCTCTTTTTGCCCTTAAAGGCTTGGGTCAGCCTCATTATTTTTTGGAGTGGAAGTTATTCACAAGAATTCTGATCTTGTCTTATCGCAACGAAAGTACATTGCTGATATACTGCATCGGTCTGGTTTGGCATATTGCAAGCCCATCTCCACCCCAATGAGCACCTCTCATGTGCTCCTTCCTGATGACAACCCTTTACTTGATGATCCCTCTCGTTACCGGCAAACCGTTGGAGCTCTTCAATATGCTCTTTCTCGACCCGACATTGCCTTTGTTGTCAATCGGGTTTGTCAATTCATGCATGCTCCTACAGAAAATCACTGGTCCGCTGTCAAACGTTTACTGTGCTACTTGAAAGGCACGACCAACAAGGGTCTTTGGATTCGTCATAACACATGGTATCGTTTACAGGCCTTCTCTGATTCTCATTGGCTCCCTGATCTTCAGGCCTTCTCTGATTCTGATTGGGCTGGTTGCCCTGTCGACGTCACTCCACAGGGGGATTTGCCATCTACTTGGGCTCTAATCTTATTTCTTGGTCGGCTAAGAAGTAGAAAACGGTTTCTCGCTCTTCAACAGAATCAGAATACAAAGCCATTGCTGACACCATTGCTGAATTACTTTGGCTCAAATCACTTCTTCGTGAACTGGGGTTGGACAGCGGAGCTCCCACTCTTTGGTGCGACAATCTTGGTGCTACCTATCTCACTGCTAATCAGTCTTTCATGCCCATACCAAACATGTTGAACTGGATTACCACTTTGTACAAGTCTCCCAGGGCAAACTCAATGTAAAGTTCATCTCAACAGGGGATCAAATTGCTGATATTTTCACACAGCCGCTGCCTTCATAGAAGTTTGATTTTCTACAATCCAAGTTACAGATTGCTGACCGCCCTGAACTTGCGGGGGTGTATTAGACCAGAATTATACATTAGTTTGTTATTTTTTATTTACTTTCCATAGTTATCTTTTCCTTATTTATCTAGGTCTAATAGTCTCTATATATTGTCCTGTATCATTCTTTTATTCAATTAATAAGAATTACCAATTTCTTTTATTCAATTATTTAGTGAGTTTGATGAGGTAGACAAAAGATTGTGCATTTAGTAGTAGGATATAGAGCATATAATAGTGTACAAAATTGAATAGTAAACATGAATATGAGAAGTAACTTGCAAATTAATACATGGGTAATATAATAAGTTATTGTTTTGACTTTTGAAGGCAGTTACTAATTGTACATACATTAACAAAACAAAGTAGAGAATCTAAAATAAGATTACAGCTGAATAGATACATAACCACAACTAGTCCATTAATGACTTGCACTTAGTTTTGCATGCTGTAAGATACTAAACTCTTACACAAGCTTCAAGCTGAACCAACATCAACAATTTTAGAGGTCTTTACACGCGAGATACTCGGTTCTTCGATTCCCAACCACTTTCGTATGTATTCGAATACAAGTTCATCTCTTAATAGTGCTCGGTGAGCACCCGGGATTCCTGCTCTCTCTTTTGCATCAAATCCATCTGCCTGTAAAGATTTGGGTTTGGTTAATTAATCTGATAACGACAACTAAAAATCAACATTTATCAATAATTTTCTAAAAATCTTTAAATAGATGTTTCAAAGGTTGTATGCATTAAAAACTGATTTTGGAGAATTCCCACTTAACTAAATCTGATGGTTTGAGCTAAAATTAAAACACACATCCACCCATTCATAATCAAATGGGTTAAAATTGCCAGCTTTTACTTATGTTCCAGAAAACGAAGACCCTTTGACTTTTGTGGTCAAAGATGCTAGCGCATTGTTCAAGTCTAAATCACCTATATTTTTCGATTATATTCCATTTAATGTTTAGAAAACTTGGTCCAAGATTCTCAAAGTAAGTCATCAATTTTAAACTTGAAAAACTTAATTTTTTGACCACATTATTGGGATGGGAAGGGAAGGGGCATATTAATACAAATACGACATATGAGGTAAGTTAGAGATAACACCATTGCAGACTCGGCGGGGACTGTTCCATCTCCATCCACATATGAGTATTCAGGCTGCACAAAACAAAACAATTAACAAGTCATATGTATCACGCGTCCCATGTGGATGGCCGCCAATAGCTTCTACCATGATTTTCAGTCGATTTGGGTGTTGCATGCAATATGCATAAAAGATTCAGGGGTTGATTGATGAACTTGAGTGACTTACCAATGTACTGCATATCTCAGTTGGGTCGTTGATTGGATCCGTTTCTGAACCATAACTGCAACATAGAATGTGTTTTCAGCAAGCACACAAACATCATAAATGGAATGTAATGCCAAAATATCTAGTTAGGTACCAACTTTGGTCCAAAAAAATTTTCGGGTAACCAACTTTGTTTACACTCATAACAATCATGACACCACGTAACGAGTTTCTCGATGGCAGGTCAAAGAAGTACGACACATCAGCATATTGACGAAAGTTTGAAAGTACAATGGTTTCTTATTAATGAAAACAAAGTTGATTACATGAATATATGAACCAAAGTATGGGGTTGAGTTATAATACAAAGGGGTTTTAAAATAAGAAGCGTAAGAAGGAACCATAGAGCGACAAGGTTCGTAAGAGAAAAAGAACATGCACATGCAAAAACCCAAAAACCTACCCCCCCCCCCCCAAGCTAAATGCTAAAAACTAAACCCCCAAAAACCTAAAAAAATCTTAAAAGCACATTTTTTAATATTGTTTATAAAAAATCTTAAAAGTTTTTTTAGTGAGTGACGATAAAGTAGCGATTATTTTAATAGAATATTGGAAAAAAAAAGTGTGTTTTTTAAGTATTTTTGGTTGTGTTCACATTGGAGAATTTCCTAGAATTTTTCCTTCTTACCATTCTTACAATTAAAGTCCTTTGTATTTGATCCTTTCTCCCAAAGTATGATAGTTGTTTATGTGGATAAAAACAAAGTTGGTTTTTATGGAGTATGGATTTATAACATACCAAACATCAAAAGGTGTATCCAATGATGTTCCATAAATGTTGTAGAACTCAATTCCTTGGGGTAGCTGCACACTGTTTAGCATCTTGCGTGTCGTGGCAGCCCATTTGTAGATATCATAATTGAATGGCAAAGGGATAGTCTTCTTGTTATACTCTATCTGTCACATTTGAAGAAAGCAATAGCGTTGAAGAGGGTCGAATCTATTGTTACTTATAGATTTTGGTGGTGTTTATAGTGAAAGCAAGTACCTCATTGTCCTTCAATGCTTCTTCAAACAGTCCCACACATCCAGATGTACCATAAGTTTTGAGTTTAACTGAATCTTCTCCATTTTCTATATCTTTTTCCCAAACAAAAATTTCAGGTTGCTTTTTCCATTCAAACTCGGGATTAGGCAACATCTCATATATAGATGGGCATTGCACCAACTGAAAACACCAAAAAGACTTGTTGGTTATCAAATCAATATATAAAGCTAAAAGGGTGTGCTTGTTTTATGATTTCCATTTTAGTCTTTGTGGTTTGGGCCATTTTGCCAGTTTAGTCCAAAGGTTCCGTTTTTCGCCTGTGGGTCCAAAAAGGTTTCACCGTTGCCATTTTAGTCCACTTGGTAAACTTCATCCATTTTTTATGTTAACGAGAAGGGCAATTCGGTCATTTTATACGTAATTCTGTTAACTAGAAGGGCAACTCGGCTATATAAAATGACCGAATTGCCCTTCTCGTTAACAGAAATAATGGATGAAGTTAACCCAGTGGACTAAAATGGCAACGGTGAAACCTTTTTGGACCCACATGAGAAAAATGAAACCTTTGGACTAAACTGGCAAAATGGCCCAAACCACAGGGATTAAAATGGCATTTAACTCATACTTTATTTATTCAAAGATTGGGATTATTGTTCTAATAAGGGTAATAGTTTAATACCATATAAAATCAACATATTTTCTCATGAAAAGTCCCTCCACCCAATTTTGGTATTATATTAAAGTCCCTGAATTTGTCTAAAATACACATTCTTGTGAAAAGGTTAAAATAGTGACTTTAATGACAGGGTATTCCAAAATGCCAACATGGATAGTTTTTTAATCGTATAAGGTGGTATACAAATTGATGAGATGGTGTTTCACAACAACAAAAAAGAGTGTATATGGCATCCACGACAACAACAAAAACCATCTACATAATAGCCTCTGCATATGTAATTGTGAAAGTGTGCTTGTAGCCGACGTTTATCGTTAATTTCACAGATACGTGCATTTTAAACAAGTACAATGACTTTAATATACTAAAAATTGGTCGAGGGACTTTTTCACGCACAATGGAAGCATCTTGGTTTTTTAAGCCTTACAATAACATTGTCTTGTCATTATTTACATATTAATTATCTATAAATTTTTTTTGAAGGAACAAAATTTTTGGTTAGGGTCGTCAACCTAGACCGACCCATATTGGCTGGCTCATAGTAAAATAGTAAACTTTTGAACCAATTACATTTTGACCAGCAACCCAACCTGGCTCTTCCCACCCAAAATTTACATCCATACAGAAAAATTACCAATTGATGCATTGACCATCTTCCTACAAAAAAGTAGCTTTCAAGACCCTCCACAAATTGTAATCCAGTTAAAAGAGAATCATTGATGCATCCAGGTGCACCTGATACACACATAAGTAATAGTTTGCTGATGGTTGTAAAACAAGGTTTCCAAGGCCGACTACTCCCCGAGTAGTCGCTACAAGGTAGGCTGCCGAGCCGACTTTCTTCGACTCCGCCTAATTAGTCAGAGTCAGTCAAACGCAGTCAACCTCGGCCAGAATAGGATCTACTAGGTCAACTGGAGCCTAGTTTGACTTAAATAATAATAACATATAATTTCTATGCCTATCATATTAAAGAATGAATATTATTTTCACGTATTTTGTTATAAATATTAGTAATTTTATGTTATTTGACATATATTTAATCTCCAAAAAGTAATTTCTTTATAATTTAACATGTCCGAGTACTCCTAGTGTACTCTCCGCCTAGCCCGAGTACTCTTAACTCCCCGGTAGACCGACTAGGGAGCTCCTAGCGACTTTTGCAACCATACTTTGCTCAAACTCTTACCTTTGACATTTTAATGCCAAATCCAATCTGTAATATTTTTAATGCACATACCTTGTATGTCTAATCAGATGATAACAATAAAAACATAAAAATCATGAGTTACCTTGAAAAGGGGTTGCAATAGTTATCCACTTATTCACATACTTGGCAAACACCTATACCAAATAGATGGCATGTCATTTTCTTCATGGCATTTCATCACATATGCATAATGAAAACATATTTAAAAAGGTCATACATCAGAATGGAGTGATATGAAACATGAAACCAGCAATCCACCCATTGAGTGTGATATAAGGTTGATTTTTCTACCCCCTGAAGCCGTATACGCAGTCTCAAGCTTTTCCTTGAGGCCATCTATTAGCTGGTCAATTCTGCCAACATTATGGAGCTTAGTCTCTAGGACAGTTATTAATTTATCTTCAACTTCAAAAAAAGTCAGCTAACTGACCCATACCCGTCAGGTTCACGGGTTTCCCCGCCCTTTCATGATCATGTGTTAAAAATGACCCGTTAGGATTCCCATTACCCGAAAGTCGATCATGAACTCACCCCAGAAACTTGAAATATCAAATACACAAACAAAACTTCTAAGAATGCTATTTTTTATTAAAACCAAGTTTCTAACAACTCTAAAATATTATTTACAACAAATTTTAAAATCATGTAATATATTCGATTTCAATGCACTAATATCATACACTCTCTTAGTTACCTATTGCTTTGGCGGAAGTCGTATCCATATCCAAACAATGTAGTTCCTTTCTTGTATCCATGATTAACAAGCATATCGATCATGTCATGAAAATGGTATACATCCGTCACGTGTAACAATTTTATCAACTGAAATGTCACAAAATTTGAATATACATAAATATCCATTCTTGTAATACACACGTTTGTATATAATCTTGCTCAAAAAGAGAAAAGACTATGCTACTTGAAACTTACCAATGAGGGATCCAAAATATCAATTGCATAGAGTCCATAATCATCTTGTGGAATGACAATATCCGAACTATCATCCAATGCTTCTGTGTAGCCTGAAATTCTAAAACACATAAACCTCTGTCCCACCAGTTTTAATATCAAACTAAGAATCACTAAAAACAATCTCATCATGCTTCAATTACCCACATTGATTTGGGGTTTGATTATATCCAAACACCTCACAAAAGCCACCCAAAATCAGATTATTAATCATTCATACCCAATTCAAAATTTTTGTTAATATCAAACATAGAATCACTAAAACAATCCATCATCTTAGGCAAATTCCACATCATTTTGTTCTATTATGTTCACAAGAGAACCCCCCCACATTATCCAAACACCACTTACGTGTCATACCGGCCGTATTATACAAGGGCCACATCATATGCCTTGTATGAAACAAAGAAATGACTTATGCGACCACTAATAAAGTCAAATGTCCATTTTTCGCTAGCCAAAAATAGTGGAGGTTTTGTATTAAGAAAATAGTGAGAATTAGTGAAAATCTACCAAAACGAACCCGGTGAAAAAAAATCCTGAATCCGCCACTGATCATACGGCCCGTATAACATATACCGGGCAGCCCCTTACACAATTCATTTGAGTTTGACTACCACAAGAACAGTAACCCCTAGTTTAGGGGCGGATGCAATACATAAGGAGGGGTAGCCCAGGCTACCCTCAACTCTGTCTTCGTAGCGTAAAAATGCCCTTCAACTCCGTCGTCACGTAGTGTAAAATTTTTATCTTTTGTGTACTACCCCTCAACTTTGTCTACGGTAGCGTAAAAATACCATTCAACTCTGTTGTCTACCTAGTGTAAAATTTTTATCTTTTTTTACACAAAGGATACCCTAATCCAAAAAAACAAATATTGGATACCCTAAATCTTTTAGCTAGCTCCGCTACCCAATTCATAAAAAACTTATGCTATAAAACATGTAACAAGCCAAGCTCTATAAAATAAAAGTCCATAAAAAAGGTTGAGTAAGAAAGAGAATGAACCAGTTTCCGGATTGTAAAGAGACCAGACCCGCTTTCTGAACTCCAAATCAGCAAGAAGGATACGGACCCAAACACGGGTGGTGATCCCAAAACAACTCTTTGGCTTGGAATTCAAGATAGTCCCACCTATACCACTCACCAAAACTATCGGGTCAAGATCATCCACATCATCGCCGGAGCTCCGGTTACCGAAGCACCACCATTTTCCACCCACCATTTTCTCTGCTTTTGGAAATGCAGCGGGTAGTTGGAGTTGATCAACAACGCAGCAACGGAAGTAATAATAATATTATTATATTATTATTGTGTATGTGTATTTATAGCTGTGAACGGAAACTAGAAGATTTCTGAAAAGATAATATTCCGTTTTGAGATTCCTTTCGGGGTAGGTACTTGAATTACGTATTTGCCACTCCTTATTATAGCCATGTGGTGGAAAAAATAACAAAATAAATTGCGTGGGGTCCACTGTTTCTTTCATAAGTTTGTTCTTTATGTTTTTTTATGCATAATGTTTTGGTATTTCATTATTAAGACCATCTACATTGTGCTACGTGGTCGTCAAGGGAGGGGGTGTCGCCTAGGCTTCACTATCGCACAAGCATCGCACCGATTCCATTATGAACGTGAAAATAAATGGTAACACGCCGTGAAAAGAAGTGTGAAGAGATCTTCCCATAAAGCTAATTTTATTAGACAAGATCATACCACGTAATCCAACAAGGGTGGTACATATCAGCAGGCTCGAAATAGGCTCCAAGAAAGATACCAGAAGCTTCTAGAAGAAGTCACAAGGGACAGGAAAGATGTTATCCCCGACAACCACTGCAGAAGGGCGCCTAGCTGGACGAATAGGGATATCCCACGTCATCCACTACGATGATGAGCACGGAGGAGACAAGAAGGATATTCCCCCACGACCCAGCTAGCGTACAAACGACAGCTGGAGGAGTCTGTTAGTGCCTCCCATCTTTCGGCTATAAATAGAGACTCTCTATACAGGTTTATTCATTCACGAGGAGAACCCCCTTCTTCTCCTCCTCGGGGCGAGTCACCGGTGTTTCCATTTTACAGTGTTCAGTGGAAGATACCAGAGGAAGAGATTGAACCACCACTTAGAGATTCCAGTAACTCCAAGTTAACTGGTGTTTCAACATTGGCGCCCATCGATTTTTTACAAACAACCTTCGTCTTTTCCTTAAGAAAAAGGTTCTCTCATGGCTGGACAAGATGCGGAAGAACACCTATGTTTGGTCCCTTCACGGACAACGTTCAAGTCCAAAGACACCAAGGAGACGAAAGCATCCAAAGGGGAACAGGAAACGCTGAGATCCCAGATCTCTTTGGAGTGCAACGAGGATCATACACCAAGCGAATCCAGCGGCAGGAAACCCTGGTGCTGGGCCGTCCACACCGTCGGACCAACGCAACAGAACATCTGCGCTATTAGGATTACCAGAAGGGGAAATGTCACACCCCGACCCGCAGCGGAATAAAAGTCGGGGCATAATTGGGTTATCACCAAAGCTCATGATGTTTACTAAGATGTTTCATATTTACTAAATTCAAATTACAACTTAAATATCCAAAACAAAATTCATACAATTACAAGAAGATGAAACTACATAATTATTCCAAAGCATAAACTTGTTTATTCTTCTAGGCCTTCCTAAGTGTTTCCTGTCTCAGCTGGATCACCTGTATCATGTGTAAAACGGGGGATATTTTGGGTCAACAAAAGTTGGCGAGTGAACCTTGATAAAACATTGTTACTAATTTCTTGTTTTATTTAATAAGGAAAATTTGTGCAATAATCACATGTGAGCAAACATATATGGATAAACAATCACAAACCACTTTGGATGAGTATATGACATGAATGATGATGTGTCACACCCCGACCCGCAGCGGAAAAGGTGATCGGGGCATGATTGGGTTTTCATCAAAGCTCATGACATTTATTATAACATTTCATATTTATTATTACAATTTAAAGGGAAATCATACAATCATAATTACAACATGTTCTACACAACTTTCTAGACTTCATTATTTTCTTCTAAGGCATTTTCTATGTTTTCCTTGTTTCATCCTGTTCACCTGTATCATGTGTAAAAATGGTTTTTGGATCAACAAAAAGTTGGCGAGTGAATCCTATGAAAAACATTTAAACAAGTTTATTGAATTGATTATAAATAAAGTGCGTAACCACATATGAGTAAATATAGATGTAAACTTATTCACAAATCACTTAATATTAAATAATGCACACATATACAATAATAGATTGTTTTGAGGCACGCGTTGCTCAACTCGTCTCCCACGAGGAACTGATGGGCCTAATGAATGAGTTTTGAGGCACGCGTTGTTCTACGAACTGATGGGCCTAATGAATGAGTTTTAAGGCACGCGTTGTTCAACTCGTCTCCCACGAGGAACTGATGGGCCTAACAAATAATTTGCATACAACTTGACAATATGAAATACATAACTACAAACAATATTTACATTCTAAGTTTAAGTCATAATATGGTATGGCACGAGTTTGAATAAACGAATTAGTTTTAGTGACACATAATACACCCCAAAACGTGTAATTAAAAAGGGGAGTTGTAAGATTCACTCACATTGGGTGCGTTCGGTTGATGATGTTGAATGCGCACGAAGTTGGACTTAACCACGAGTGAAACTAACCTAGATAATAACATAATGGTTCGGTAAATAAGTGGATTTTATTAATCAATTTTAGTAGGATTATTGGATATATTTTTGTGAGTTTAAGGCTATTTTCTAACTTTAAAAATGTTATTTTTAAGTATTTTTAATTTAAATAAATAAATAAAAGAAATAAAAAAAATGTTGATTTTTGACTGTTGACCATTGACTTGTTGACCGGTTCGGTCGGTTATATGTGTGCGCTGGGTGAGACTCGAACCCGTGACCTCCCGTACGCGTGCACGCAGCTCTACCAACTGAGCTACGTGTCTAACCCGAAATATTTCTGTTTTTAATTATATTTATATACTAATTAAATTAATCCGAAAATCACTTATTTTAAAAAACGATTTAATTGCATCACTCGGTGCTCGCCACAGGTCTCGAACCCGGGACCTGTGGGTTAGTTTGGCACACAGTCCACCGCTGGACTGTGTGTCTAACTTGGTAAATATTCTGATTTTTATTATACTTAACATCTTACCGAGTTAACCCGGTACGGTTAAAAAGGCATTTTTATTTCAAGAGAGTGAGGTTGGGACAGGAATCGAACTCGCGACGTGTATGTATTTGTTTGCACATAGTCCACCGCTGGACTGTGTGTCTAACCCGTTCATAAAACTGATTTTAAATAATCTTATAACATAACCGGACTTCGTCTTCTTCGCTCAAGAACACAGACAATGATAATTCGACTGATTCATGTCTAATTCGATTAACAAACATTATAAGTAGTTGAAAGGTAATGAACGGAGAGAGTTTGGGGATAGGAGGTACCGATCAGTGTCTTTCACAGAACTCCGGCAAAAGTCCGTTGGCTCAGTTAGTGAACTTCGGCTGTTAGAATCAATTAATAGTTCTGTTCGATTAGTTATGAAATTGAGGTACTTAAACAGGGATTAACAGAAGTTTGGATGATTATACCGATTTCCAGCGTAAGATCAGAAATTTCAGAGGTTTTCCGGCGAGAGCTGAATATTCCGGCTACGTCGTCTGGAATTGATTCTGATGGTTGGATTGAAGTTAGTAACAGTCTAACAACGGATTGAAACGGAAAGAGTCGAGGTATTTACCGTGTAGATGAAATATCGGTTTTCCGGCGACTTGCAGAGATTTTCCGGCGAGTGAAATTACGTCGAGAATAGGTGCGATTTTGAGCGAAAAGGCTACCAGAGATTTGTGGGTGAATTTATAGGGAAGAATCGAGATGCATGGGGTCTGATTTCAGTCTTGATTCGTCGGTCAATAATTTTTCCGGCGGTTATGACTGATGTCGCGGACTGGACATCGGTTATAACCGACGTTAAGGTTAATGCTTCGGTTAAATCAGAAGAAACCGTCAATTATCGACGAAATCGTCGGGATTTCCGACGACTGCGAATTGGGCGCGTCGATTTGAAATCGAGATTGTGATATTTGAATTAATTGTTTTGATATATTACTAAAGAACACAAGTGGCGGAGTGGTTTGGTGAATGAGAGTTAAGACTTGGCTGACCCGGTTGACCCGGGTTCGAATCCCGGCTTCAGCATTTCATTTTTAATTCGCTATTTTTAATACTTTTTCAAATATAAATTTTATATTCTAATATACTTATTAATTATGTATCGTTTAAAATTAATTTGAGCATTAAATGCGCAACGAAATTTTTGACTGGTTGTTCGGTTAATAAACGAAGCGGGTTTGGTAAATCCGGTTTTTTGACGGATGTTACATGATGTATGTGAGATCAAGGCTCAATCAAACGGAGCCGATCTAATGAGGCTCCTGATGCTCAACCCGTCTCCCACGGGGAACTGATGGGCGTAATGAAATGCGTGCACTGAAAATGATAAATCCAATCTACATATAATTCACACAACAATTGATACACATTTGATACACATTTGATCATGGATATGATGCATGCACAAGTGTTTAAATAAAATAAAAGGATTATGCGACACATGATACACCCCAAAACATGATTAAAACGGGGAATTTGTAGAGATTCACTCACAATGGGTGCGTTCTTTGATGACGATGAAGGCGCACGAATTTATGATTCAATCGACGAGGGAAAAACTAACCTAGATAATAACAAAATGATTCGATAAATAAATAAATTTTATTTGAGATTAATATTTTTAATTAGTGCTCTTAATGGGTTTGTTAGATTTATTTTTGTGAGTTTAAGGAAATTTTCTAACTTTAAGAATCTTATTTTTAAGTATTTTTAAATGATTTTTCAATTAAATAAATAAATAAATAAAAAGAAATAAAATAAAATAAAATAAAAAAAGTTGACTTTTTGACCGTTGACCGTTGACCGGGTCTTACCGGTCAAACTGTGTTTTCTATGCGCTGAGTGAGGTTCGAACTCGGGACCTCTCGTATACGTGCACGCAGCTCTACCAACTGAGCTACGTGTCTAACCCGAAATATTCTCTGTTTTAATTGTATATATATACTAATTAACTTTAACCTTATTTAGTTTATATCAAAATGATTTAATATGGCCGAACCGGCTTCAGAGACCCAGAGTCGAACTCGGGACATTCGGTTCGAGTGCGCACAGCCCAACCAGTTGGGCTGTGTGTCTAATCTGCTTAACTACTGAATTATATTCCTCTTATAAACATTCTGCGACTTGATCTGATTAAGTTCTAAAAATGTTGGTTTTATTTCTGAAAGTCGGTAACATGTGCGATTCGAACTCGGGACGTGCATATTGTATTTGCACACAGTCCACCGCTGGACTGTGTGTCTAACCCGTTTGAATATCCGGTTTTAATTATTCGACTTCATCTTCTTCGTTTACAAGAACACAGAATAGTGAAATCCGACTGTTCTGTTTAATCGATCACGACTTATACTTGATTGAAATGGACAGAAAATTAAATGATATGGTATACCAGAACAGCTAGTTTTCTTCAGATTTTCGGCAACTTCGTCGTCTCTGATTTTGCGATTTCCGGCTGTATGAACTGTTTTAACAGTTTTGATTATTGTGTTGAGCAATTAGATTATCAATCAAGAGATAGCAAGAAAGTTTAGACAATTATACCGTCTGATGAACGAATACGGTTTTCTAATCAGCGATTCCGGCGGTATTCCGGCGAAAATGAAAATCTCTGGTGACGAGCTTTGGAAGGACTAAAGCTTCGAAAGAGAGTGCGATTCTGAGCGAAAGGTTTACAGGAGGTTTGAGTGGGTATTTATAAGGAAGAACTGGATGAATTGGGTTCGAATTTGAGTCTTGATTCGCGGTCAAAGGTTTCTGGCGGTTATGACCGAAATTGATGGCCGGCATCGGTTATAACTGATGTCGAAATCAGTTTATCTGTTTCGGTCAAAGGAGAAACAGCCAAATTTGCGGAGTTTATGTTTTCTCCGGTGATTGCGAGTTCTGGCGCGTTGTTTACCGGATTTGACTTTCGGGTTTTACTTTAAGTGTTATTTGATTCAGTGTTTATCACAAGTGAAGTGTGTGGCAGAGTGGTGTGTTGTGTGTTTGTGTTTGTGGGTGACCCGGGTTCGAAACCCGGCTGCCCTATTTTATTTTTTTTATTTACTTATTTTTATTATTTATTAATTATGGTTTAAAATTCTAAAAATATTTATTAGTTATGTATTGTTTGAAATTAATATGAACCATAAATACGCAACGAAACTTATAACTGAATATTTGATTGATAAACGAAGCGGGTTTTGAAACCCGTTTTTCGACGAATGTTACAGTATCCCCTACTTTTAGAAATTTCGTCCCGAAATTTAAGTAGTAGTGGTAACAGGAAAAAGATGCGGGTATTTTTCGCGCATTGAGTCTTCACGTTCCCAAGTAAACTCGGGTCCTCGTTTTTACTCCCAACGTACCCTGACAATTGGAATACGACTTCGCCTTAAACGCTTCTCTCCGGAGTCCATGATTTCTATTGGTCTTTCAATGAAGTGCATAGATTCATCGACTTGAATGTCTTCTAGAGGAATATGGAGGTTTTCATCGGCGAGGCACTTTTTCAAGTTTGATACATGAAATGTGGGATCTTCTGGTAGGTCAAGCTTGTATGCTACAGGACCTACTCTTTCGAGTATCTTGAAAGTCCTACATAGCGTGGTGCTAGCTTGCCCTTCTGGCCAAAACGAACCACTCCCTTCCACGGTGATACTTTTAAAAGTACTTGATCACCAATGTCAAACTCCAAGGGCTTTCGTCGTTTGTCTGCATAACTCTTTTGATGACTTTGAGCCGCTAGAAGATTGTTTCGAATTTGAATGACCTTGTCGGTTGTTTCTTGAATTAATTCTGGACCGGTGATTTGTGATTCCCCAATCTCGTGCCAACATACTGGAGATCGGCACTTACGACCATATAAAGCTTCGAAAGGAGCCATGCCGATACTTGAATGATAGCTATTGTTGTACGAAAATTCAACTAATGGTAGATGAGCGTCCCAGTTCCCTTTGAAGTCTATGACACATGCTCGCAGCATGTCTTCAAGGGTTTGGATGGTGCGTTCAGATTGACCATCAGTTTGAGGAGGAAAAGCGGTACCGAGGTCTAATCGTGTACCCAAAGCGGTCTGTACGGCTTGCCATGTTCGTGAAGTGAAACGACCATCACGGACTGAAATGATGCTTAATGGTACGCCATGACGGCTTACGATCTCGCTGATGTAGATACGAGCTAACTTCTCGTTCTTGAAGTCCTCGCGAATCGGGATGAAGTGAGATGACTTTGTAAGACGATCGATTATTACCCATATGGTGTCATACCCACTGGAGGTACGAGGTAACCGGTAATGAAATCCATGGTTATGTTTTCCCACTTCCATACAGGTATTTCGGGTTGGACTAGAAGTCCTGAAGGTCTTTGATGTTCAGCTTTTACTTTGGAACAGGTAAGGCACTTGGAAACAAAAACAGCGATATCCTTTTTCATGACAGGCCACCAGTAGGTGTATCGTAGGTCTTCATACATCTTGTCGGCTCCTGGGTGTATAGAGTACCGTGTTTTGTGCGCCTCATTCATGAGGCAATCAAGAAGGTTATCGCGATCAGGAATCCATATGCGATTTAAATAGTATAGAATACCATCGGATTTGGTTTCGATTGAGTTCAGCTCCAAATGACAGTTCATCGCGTACGTCATTTTTCGTTACAGAAACATGTTGAGCTGCCCGGATTCGATCTTTGATGTCGGTTATGATTTGCGAACAGAGAAGACGAATGGAGTTTGCATAACCGTTTCGACTGAGCGCATCGGCCACCACATTTGCCTTGCCAGGATGATACCGAATTTCACAGTCGTAGTCGTTGAGAAGTTCGACCCATCTTCGTTGCCTCATATTCAACTCCTTCTGGTTGAAGATATGTTGGAGACTTTTGTGGTCAGTGTATATTTCATACTTGGTACCATAGAGGTAATGTCTCCATATCTTGAGAGCGAACACAACGGCTCCAAGTTCCAGGTAGTGGGTGGTGTAATTCTTCTCATGAACCTTGAGTTGCCTAGAAGCATAGGCTATCACTTTTCCTCTTTGCATCAATACACAGCCTAGCCCTTGCCCCGATGCGTCGCAATATACTACAAAGTCATCGCAACCTTCAGGGAGTGTAAGGATAGGTGCGTCACAAAGTTTTTGCTTTAGAGTTTGGAAGGCCTCTTCTTGCTTAGGTCCCCATATGAAGGGTTTTCCTTTATGAGTCAAGGCCGTGAGTGGGACAGCAATACGAGAAAAATTGGCAATGAAGCGTCGATAGTAAGCAGCCAAACCAAGAAATGACCTTACTTCGGTAGGGGTACGTGGCGCTTGCCATTCCTGTACTGCCTTGATTTTTGAAGGATCGACATGAATTCCCTTGTCATTAACGACATGTCCAAGGAATTATACCTCTCCTAACCAGAATTCGCATTTTGAGAACTTAGCGTAGAGCTTTTCAGTCCTTAAGAGTGTAAGGATGAGTCGAAGGTGTCGCTCATGATCGGATTTAGACTTGGAGTAGATAAGAATATCGTCGATGAAGACTATGACGAAACGGTCGAGGTAGGGTTTGCATACCCTATTCATTAGATCCATGATGACAGCGGGGGCGTTAGTTAAACCGAATTGCATGACCATGAATTCGTAATGACCATAACGAGTCCGGAAGGCGGTCTTTGGGATATCTTCTTCATGTACTCTAAGCTGATGATAACTAGAACGAAGGTCGATTTTTGAAAAGCAGGTGGCGCCTTGAAGTTGGTCTAGGAGGTCATCGATGCGAGGTAGTGGATAGCGATTTTTAACCGTTAACTTGTTGAGTTCTCTATAATCAATGCACATGCGAAACGTTCCATCTTTCTTCTTCACAAAGAGAACAGGTGCACCCCAAGGCGATGAGCTAGGACGTATGAATCCTTTGTCAGTCAGCTCTTGCAGTTGACTGGCCAGCTCTTGCATTTCGGATGGGGCTAACCTATAAGGAGATTTTGCGACTGGTGTAGCGCCAGGTACAAGATCGATGCGGAATTTGACTTCTCTCACAGGAGGGAGTCCTGAAATGTCGTCGGGAAAGACTTGTGGGAATTCTTTCACAACTGGGATATCTTCGAGTTTTTTCTCCTTGTTTCCCTTTTTTACGACGTGAGTTAGGAATGCGACATAGTTCTTGCGGAGATATCTTCGGGCTTGAAGGCAGGACATTAATTTGAGTCCTTTCGAAGGGGTTTCCCCAAAAATACGTAGGGTCTGACCTTCTGCAAGAGGAATGCGAATGAATTTTTCGCGGCTTACTTCAGCGTGATGCTGGCTGAGCCAGTCCATACCGATTATAACATCAAAACTTCCCAACTTCATAGGAATGAGGTCAACTGGAAAATCGTGATCGTTTAGAGTGAGGGTACAATTGCGTATAATAGAATTTAATGAAACGGGTTTTCCGTCAGCAACTTCCACCGTTAGAGATTCCATGAGATTAACACGAGTTTGGTTGAGGATAGGTTCGAATTCTAAGGACACAAAACTCTTATCCGCGCAAGTATCGAATAACATGGATGCATAACTACCATTGATGAGAAACGTACCGTTGACCACGTTGTTGTAAACCCTAGCTTGGTTGGCATTGATGTTGAAAGCTCTTCCTCTTGCAGGTGGAGGAGCTTGGTTAGCTTGGTTTACTGGGTTCGCTTGGGCTTGAGCATGGATGATGTTCACTAAGCGTGGACAAGTGTTTCTGAAGTGGTTTGGGTCCCCACAGTTGTAACAAGCTCGCATGGGTTGCATCATGGGGTAGTTGGGTTGGTAGTAAGGTTGAGCTATGTGTTGCGTGGGTGGTAGAAGTAAGGGTTGTTGGTCTTGACCCACTGTCTGATTTTGGGTTTGGGTTTGTGGTTGACTGCGGTTCATTCGTTGAAGAATACGGCAGGTTTGGATGGTGTGACCTGCACGGCCACAGCTTGTGCAATGTTGGCAAGGAGTTTCGGGAGGGTGATGGTATTGACAACGGTTGCATTTTGGGTGTGGGCCGGTGTATGGATTTTTAAATGGTGCAGCTGAGGGAGCGATTTGGGTGATTGGTGCAGCAGTGATAGGAGGGTTGGTTTGAGTGACAGCAAAATTCTTGTTGTTCCGTTTCCTCTCACCAGCAAACTTTGAGGAGGAGACTGGGTGGTTTGGAGTTGGGGTCTCAATGGGTGTTTTCTTCTTCTCATCTTTGAATTTGCCGTTTCGGATGCGATTCTCAGTGAGTTCTGTAGCTAATTCCATTGCGGCTTCAAGTGTTGCAGGCGAAGTGCTTAAAACCGAATCTTGGATTTTCGAGGGGAGGCCTCGAATGTAGTGTTCGACTAAGCGGTACAAGGGGGTGAACAAATTAGGGATCATTTGGTTCAGCTCGAGAAATCGCTTATTATAGGAGGTGTGATCTCCTTCCTTTTGTTTCAGCGCATGGAATTCATCTTCCAACTTTTTGATTTCGCTTCTTGGACAGAAGCGTCTTGTCATGAGTTCCCTTAACTTTTCCCATGTTAAGGCCATGGCATCTTCAACTCCTCGTTTACCCTTTTCCGTGTTCCACCAGGTAAGGGCTACCCCAAACAGTCTTCCAGTTGCATAACGTACCTTGCGATCCTCGGGACAATCGCAATAGAGGAAAGTGTTCTCCATTTCTTCAAACCAGTGAAGGAGGGCAGTAACACCTTCGGTCCCTTCATACTTTGGGGGATCGCAAGATTTGAAGTGTTTGTAGGAGCACTTTTTGGAAGGAGGGTTGGCGACGCTCTGGTCTTCTTGATTGGGAGGGTTGATGGGATTTGCGGTGAGAGCTTGTTGAACTTGAATCACGATGTCAGGAAGCACTGCGGCCATTTGTTTAGCAATTTGTGTGGCCAAGCGTTCATTTGATCTTCCCGACTTTCTACCTCCACGTAGTTGCCTAGCTGACATCTACAGGAACATACATAGGAAGATTATGAGTTTAAGAATTTTCTAGGTGTCATGTGTTGTATAAAGAATGAAAAACAACATAATTAGCAATAATTTAACTACATCCATAGGATGTCTTGGGTTTGCTCATGTTTGGGCCTCCAATGTCCCCCATACCGTTGCCTGTGTAGTCATGTGGGCCCCCATGACTATTGGGCTTGATAGGATTCACATTGGTGTCGGCGGATTAACACTCGCATTACCGGAATGAAAATCGTAAAATATGATTGCGAGATGTATGGTAGGAGGGTGTCCAGGTGTAGACACAATGACAACTCAAAGTGGGGTTAGCTCACACGACGTTTGGTATAGCATGCTTTGGCCTAATAGGTCCTTCGTACTCTCACCGTTAGTCCCCATGTAGGCAAACTGGTCCTTTATTTTGGATTTATACGAATGCCAAGCCTAGACAGGACGTTACCAAACTACCGGTACTCGTACCCTTCCAGTTACTACATGCCCGTCATGAGAACTCATTTTGATGTGATTTGAAAAATACAAAAATCATTGCAAAAATCATGGGAATCGTGAGGTGTGTGCTCTCATAGATATGATATGTTATGAGGATATGATTCTGATGAGCATTGTATAATAACATGTATTTATGAGCATGCTTGCATAACATTGAGTGTAAAAATAAACATAAAGTATATAAACATCATGAATTTTGTATGTAACGCATAAACAATTTAAAATTTTAATCAACTATAGTATAGGCTCTAAGGGTCTAATAACCTATCCTATATCCCTATAGTCATAAGCTCTGATACCAATCTGTCACACCCCGACCCGCAGCGGAATAAAAGTCGGGGCATAATTGGGTTATCACCAAAGCTCATGATGTTTACTAAGATGTTTCATATTTATTAAATTCAAATTACAACTTAAATATCCAAAACAAAATTCATACAATTACAAGAAAATGAAACTACATAATTATTCCAAAGCATAAACTTGTTTATTCTTCTAGACCTTCCTAAGTGTTTCCTGTCTCAGCTGGATCACCTGTATCATGTGTAAAACGGGGGATATTTTGGGTCAACAAAAGTTGGCGAGTGAACCTTGATAAAACATTGTTACTAATTTCTTGTTTTATTTAATAAGGAAAATTTGTGCAATAATCACATGTGAGCAAACAGATATGGATAAACAATCACAAACCACTTTGGATGAGTATATGACATGAATGATGATGTATGTGAGATCAAGGCTCAATCAAACGGAGCCGATCTAATGAGGCTCCTGATGCTCAACCCGTCTCCCACGGGGAACTGATGGGCCTAATGAAATGCGTGCACTGAAAATGATAAATCCAATCTACATATAATTCACACAACAATTGATACACATTTGATCACGGATATGATGTATGCACAAGTGTTTAGATAAAATAAAAGGATTGTACGACACATGATACACCCCAAAACATGATTAAAACGGGGAATTGGTAGAGATTCACTCACAATGGGTGCGTTCTTTGATGACAATGAAGGCGCACGAATTTATGATTATATCGACGAGGGAAAAACTAACCAAGATAATAACAAAATGATTCGATAAATAAATAAATTTTACTTGAGATTAATAATTTTAATTAGTGCTCTTAATGGGTTTGTTAGATTTATTTTTGTGAGTTTAAGGAAATTTTCTAACTTTAAGAATCTTATTTTTAAGTATTTTTAAATGATTTTTCAATTAAATAAATAAATAAAAAGAAATAAAATAAAATAAAAAAAAGTTAACTTTTTGACCGTTGACCGTTGACCGGGTCTGACCGGTCAAACTGTGTTTTCTACGCGCTGAGTGAGGTTCGAACTCGGGACCTCTCGTATACGTGCACGCAGCTCTACCAACTGAGCTACGTGTCTAACCCGAAATATTCTCTGTTTTAATTATATATATATACTAATTAACTTTAACCTTATTTATTTTATATCAAAATGATTTAATATGGCCGAACCGGCTTCAGAGACCCAGAGTCGAACTCGGGACATTCGGTTCGAGTGCGCACAGACCAACCAGTTAGGCTGTGTGTCTAATCTGCTTAACTACTGAATTATATTCCTCTTATAAACATTCTGCGACTTGATCTGATTAAGTTCTAGAAATGTTGGTTTTATTTCTGAAAGTCGGTAACATGTGTGATTCGAACTCGGGACGTGCATATTGTATTTGCACACAGTCCACCGCTGGACTGTGTGTCTAACCCGTTTGAATATCCGGTTTTAATTATATTAATACATATATTCGACTTCATCTTCTTCGTTTACAAGAACACAGAACAGTGAAATCCGACTGTTCTGTTTAATCGATCACGACTTATACTTGATTGAAATGGACAGAAAATTAAATGATATGGTATACCAGAACAGCGAGTTTTCTTCAGATTTCCGGCAAGTTCATCGGCTTTGATTTTGCGATTTCCGGCTGTATGAACTGTTTTAACAGTTGTGATTATTGTGTTGAGCAATTAGATTATCAATCAAGAGATAGCAAGAAAGTTTAGACAATTATACTGTCTGATGAACGAATACGGTTTTCTGATCAGCGATTCCGGCGGTATTCCGGCGAAAATGAAAATCTCCGTCGACGAGCTTTGGAAGGACTAAAGCTTCGAAAGAGAGTGCGATTCTGAGCGAAAGGTTTACAGGAGGTTTGAGTGGGTATTTATAAGGAAGAACTGGATGAATTGGGTTCGAATTTGAGTCTTGATTCGCGGTCAAAGGTTTCTGGCGGTTATGACCGAAATTGATGGCCGGCATCGGTTATAACTGATGTCGAAATCAGTTTATCCGTTTCGGTCAAAGGAGAAACAGCCAAATTCACGGAGTTTATGTTTTCTCCGGTGATTGCGAGTTCTGGCGCGTTGTTTACCGGATTTGACTTTCGGGTTTTACTTTAAATGTTATTTGATTCAGTGTTTATCACAAGTGAAGTGTGTGGCAGAGTGGTGTGTTGTGTGTTTGTGTTTGTGGGTGACCCGGGTTCGAAACCCGGCTGCCCTATTTTATTTTTTTTATTTACTTATTTTTATTATTTATTAATTATGGTTTAAAATTCTAAAAATGTTTATTAGTTATGTATTGTTTGAAATTAATATGAACCATAAATACGCAACGAAACTTATAACTGAATATTTGATTGATAAACGAAGCTGGTTTTGAAACCCGTTTTTCGACGAATGTTACAGGAAACCCTCGCTTCCTGGTATACTAAGCAGCAGGCATCACTTAATGTCATTTACGCGCAGTTAAAGGACGGTGATAAAAGCTCAGGCGCTCCAGACACCACTAGTAACCCCCGCGCAGCGCTCGGTGCATAACTTAACCTCAGAATACGTCGACTCACGAGACCATCATCAGGAGAAAACACGCTCTACGAGACGACCGACGGTGCAAGAGACACGCGACACATACGGCGAAACAGAGAGCAACTTCAAACAGAATGTGCAGTAGAGGCAGAGAGCACCCTTGCACAGCCGCCTAGGGCCGCGCAATATCAACAAAGAATGGGATTCCTTCGAGGAAGAGGATTCAAATTATAAACCAGACGAGCGTTCGGTCTTTAGTAGATTACCACATAATCACGAGTCATACAGACCCCGCGCATGCGCACAGTACAACCGAGACGCAGAACACGATTATACCTTAAGTTATCGACCAGAAGGGGTAGCTGAGAAATCCAAATTCGCCAGGGAAATCGCCATGGCACCGTTAGAAAAAACAAAGTTACCACATCATGTGGGGAAGTACAACGGGTTAACAGACCCAGATGATCACCTGCAAGTATTCACAAGCGCAGGCGTGGTAGGGGGATGGTCCTTGCCAGTCTGGTGCCAGCTATTTGTGCAAACTTTCGTTGGGGCAGCACGCGCATGGTTCGACAGCTTACCAGCAGGAAGAATCAAATCCTAGATGTATTTCCAAGAAAAATTCCTATCCCATTTCAGCAAGCAGAGAAGATACACTAGAGACCCTGCAGATGTTCTAAACATCTGGCGAAGGGACCACGAACCCATAGAAGACTTTATTACAAGGTACAACAAAGAATGTTTAGAAATTGGTAACATGGAAGATGAGATCAGGCGCGCGCATTTCATGCGCGCCGTCAAATGTGATAACCTGATCAAGCGGGTCAAAGGGAGAGATGGTGGTCCTAAAGAATGGGAGACGTTCATCGAAGCAGCAAAAATGATCGCTCAAACAGACGCACAACTGGCCGGTGTCGAACGTCGTCATGGTAACCACTATTCACACCTTTCAGACAGGCGAAGCAAGGGAAGGAACCAACAATGGAGACCTCCAAGCTTCAGAGACAGAACCCCACCTATCGAAGATGCGCGCAACAGCATCAATCAGATAAGTCATCGTAAGGAAGTCAAGAAACAAAACAGAGAAAAACAGTGGACCCCACTCACGAAGATGCCATCTGAGGTACTGGCAACGGAGAATTATCAATTCAAGGCCCCTTTGCAAATCGCAATAAGAGGGGGCAAGACCCAAATCTTTTTTTGTGATTTCCACAAAGACACCGGCCATTTAACAGACGACTGTTTTAGCTTAAAACAAGAAATCGAGCGAGCTTTAAAAAGCGGCAAATTGACACATCTGATCAAAGGAGGAAAACGAGATAACCGAACAATCCAGCGAAGAGATAAAGGCCCCGATCACAAGTAAGTACGAAAATTGGAAACACACATGATACAAGGAGGGCCAAAGAAACCCCTGATATACTTCAACAAAAGGGCGTTAGACGACACCTGGAGAGACAGGCAAGTCATCTTCCCAGTCGTGCGGGGCGGGCCAAAGGAAAAAGACCAACTATAATCTCAGGAGTGTTCGGCCACTACCAGACAGATTATATCTTCATTGACCCCGGCAGTACGGCAGATATAATCTATGAGCAATGTTTCAATCAACTGGACGAGGAAGATAAAGCGCGCCTAGAACCAGCAGATTACCCACTTACAGGATTTTGTAATGAAGCAGTTTTTCCGTTGGGGCAAATATCTTTTCCGGTCTTGTTGTCGGATGGCAAACACACTCGAACGGAAGAAGTAAGGTTCATAGTATTACCAGCAAGTTCACGACATGACATCCTTTTGGGACGAGAATCTCAAGGAGATTTCAACATGGTATGTTCCGTACCACATGCAGCAATAGGCTTCCCAACGGTGACAGGGATAGCTATTATGTACGCCAGCAAAGAGGTTTTGGTGACAGATGAAAGCAGACCACACAAGGCGAGCAAATCATCGCATCGAATAGAGGCAGAAAAATGGGTCTTAAACAAGAAATACCCAGAACAAACAATTGTAATTGGGCCGGCGTTAGCCGAGACAACCCGCGCAGCCCTTAAAACGTTGTTATCATGAAACATAGATGTTCTCGCCTGGACACCGGCTGACATGACTGGCGTTCCACGGCACATCACAGAGCACAAGTTGAACGTCATAGATAATGCGAAGCCAATAGTGCAAATTAAAAGGAATTTAGGTCCAGAAAAGCATGACGCCATGAAGCAAAGGTCACAGAGCTACTCAACGCCGGCATTATCCGAGAGATACGCTACCAGAATTGGGTATCAAACCCAGTAATGGTTCCCAAAGGGAACGGCGGATGGAGAATGTGTGTCGATTTTAAAGATCTCAACAAGGTGTGTCTAAGAGATTGTTATTCGCTGCCAGACATTGACGAAAAGATAGACTCTTTAGCGTCATTCCGTTGGAAGTGCTTCTTAGATTGTTACAAAGGTTATCACCAAGTACAGATAGTGACAAAAGATGAAGATAAAACAGCATTCAGAACGCCAATGGGGTTGTATTGTTACACAAAGATGCCGTTTGGGTTGCACAACGCTGGAGCAACCTAAGGCTGATGAATGAAACATTTGGTGATGACATCGGGAAACATGTCGAAGTTTACATGGATGATCTAGTCATAATGAGCAGAGAAGAGGACAACATGCTTCAAAACATACAGAAGACCTTTGATACGCTCCGCGGAGTGAATATCAAGCTTAATCCTATTAAATGTTCCTTCGGGATGGAGGAAGGGAAGTTCTTGGGCTTTATCGTTACTAAAGATGGGTTTAAAGTGAATCCAGAGAAGCTGGACTCAATAGAGAGGATGCCCTCTCCGTCGATAGTTAAAGAGATGCAAGTCTTAGCAGACGACTAGCCGCCCTAAACCGGTTCCTGGCCAACCATGCGGCAAAAGCATTCCCATTTATCACAACACTGCGAATTTGCGTCAAGAAGAATAGGTTTGCGTGGACTCCAGAGGCAGAAGCCGCATTTAGAGAAATGAAGCAGTATTTAATGCGTCTGCCCACGTTAACATCACCCACAAACGGAGAGCCATTGATCATGTATTTATCCGCGTCGGATAAAGCAGTCACTGCAGTCATACTAGCTGAAAGAAAGACCATACAAACACCGGTGTATTATGTCGGCAGAACGCTCAATGATCCAGAGACAAGATATTCCATGATGGAGAAGTTGGTTTTAGCTCTCGTACACGCAACGCGAAGGCTACGGAGATACTTCAGGGGACGCATGGTAGATGTGTTGACAAATTACAACATAGGCAGTATCTTAGCTAGACCAGACGTTTCTGGGAGGCTAGCAAAATGGGAAATAAAGCTCGGAGGTTACAATGTAGTATTCAAACCAAGACTAGCGATTAAAGGGCAGGTCTTAGCATATTTTTTTTACGGAAGTGCCCAAGGAGAAAGCGCAAGAATGCGAAGCGATGGAACAACCAAAGAAGAAAGGTGGAGAAGACAAATGGCTGCTATACACAGATGGCGCATCAAACGAAGATGGCGCAGGAGCGGGCTTACGACTGGTCAGTCCAGAAAAACACGAGTTCACGTACGCCATTCGCCTAGAGTTCAAAAGTACCAACAACGAAGCAGAATACGAAGCTTTCTTAGCGGGGTTGCGATTAGCCATAAAAATGGGTGTAAAACACCTAGAGGCGCATGTAGATTCGTTGTTAGTCGCAGGCCAAGTGAATGGACAAAATGATGCAAAGGGTGATATCATGGCATTGTATCTGGAACAGGCAAAAGTGTTATTACAGAATATCACATCTTTCAAAATCACCCACATCAACAGAAGTGAGAACAAGCCAGCTGATGCACTCAGCAAGCTGGCATCAACGAGTTTTCAACATCTCGCCAATGATGTACGAATCGAGGTCTTAAAGAATCCGTCGGTCCCACTACGACAAGTGAATGTCACCCAGATAGGCATCACATCATAGATGTCGCCAATCATAGCTTACTTGCAGACTGGAGCCCTACCAGAAAACAAGGCCGAAGCCAGGAAGATACAGAATAAGGCCTTACAGTACGAAATGTCTGACGGAATTTTGTACCAAAGGTCCTACTCGGGGCCATTACTTCGTTGGGTAGACCGCGAAGACGCGCTCTATTTGATAAGAGAGATTCACGAAGGAATATGTGGGATACATTCGGGACCAAGGATGGTGGTGGCGAAAGTAATGAGCGCAGGATATTATTGGCCAGGCATGCATCTCGACGCAGTAAACGAGTTACGGAAGTGTGATGGTTGTCAACGACATGCACTAAGACCCTGCGACCAAAAATGAGCTTGTCCCAGTAACACAGCATGGCCTTTCCAACAATGGGGGATTGACATGGTGGGACCGTTCCCTGAAGCCCCAGGGGCAGTTAAGTTTATCATCGTGGCGGTAGATTACTTTACGAAATGGGTCGAAGCCAAACCGTTAACATCTACAACAGCCACGATAGTCGGGAAGTGTAACATTCGTCGAAAAACGGGTTTCCAAACCCGCTTTGTTTATCAATCAAATACTCAGTTATAAGTTTCGTTGCGTATTTATGGTTCGTATTAATTTTAATCAATACATAATTAATAAATATATTAGAATTTAAAAACCAAAATTTGTAATTAATAATAAATAATGAATAAAAAAATAAATGGAGACGCCGGGTTTCGAAGGGTCACCCACAAATCCAAACACACAACACACCGCTCCGCCACACATTGTTTTTGTAATAAACACAGAAACAAATAGGATTTATAATAAAACCGAAAAGTCAAATCCGGTAATCAACGCGCCAGAACTCGCATTCACCGGAAAATCCGGCAATTCGCGATTTTGGCCAAATTCCTTTTGACTGAACCGCACAAATTGATGTCGACGTCGGTTATAACCGTTGCCGGCAGTCAATTTCTGTCATAACCGACGGAAATCTCCAATCGTGAACATTGACACAATTCAAACCCAATTCAGCATGTTTCCACTATAAATACCCACTTGAACACTCTGGAAATCCTTTCGCTCAAAACCACGATCGTTTCCGAAGCTTTATTCATCCCAAAACACGTCGCCGGAGATATTCTGCATTCGCCGGACTTTCACCGGAAAACCGAGACTTACTTCAAATCGGTAAAATTCTCGACTCTTTTGTTTGTAATCCATTATTCGGCATGTATTAACTTTAATCATTTAACCAGAATCTGTCCCAGACTACGCCGCCGGAAAACCCCACACTCACCAGAATATCATTGAAAAACCGAAGTCTCACTGTCGATCGGTATAATCATCTAAACCCTCTTGATATCTCTTGTTTAGTAACTTAATTGCAATCAAAACTGTTAAACAATTCACTCAGCCGGAAGTCACCAATCAGAGCCGACGACTCTTGCCGGAAATCTGAGAAAACATTCTGTTTTGGTACATTTTATTCCGTAATCTTCGTTATCTATTTCATTCCAACCAATTATAAGTTTTGATGACCGATTTAAACAGAACAGTCGGACTTCACTGATCTGTGTTTTGTAAACGAAGAAGATATATGTATAAATATAATTAAAACTGGATATTCGAACGGGTTAGACACACAGTCCAGCGGTGGACTGTGTGCACAAACAATACACACGTCCCGGTTTCGAATCGCACACGTACCGACTTTCAGAAATAAAACCAACATTTTTAAAACTTAATCAGATCAAGTCACATAATGTTTATAAGAGTAATATAATCCATAAGTTAAACAGATTTGACACACAGCCCAACTGGTTGGGATGTGCACACTCGAACCGAAGGACGCGAGTTCGACTCCGGGTCCTTGCAACCGGTTCGGCCATATAAATCATTTTTAATAAAAAATCAAATAAGTTTAAATTAATTAGTATATAAATATTATTAAAACAGAGAATATTTCGGGTTAGACACGTAGCTCAGTTGGTAGAGCTGCGTACACGTATACGAGAGGTCCCGAGTCCGAACCTCACTGAGCGAATATAAAAAAAACACAGTCCGACCGGTCAACAGTCAACGGTCAAAAAAGTCAAATTTTTATTTCTTTTTATTTTTTTATTTAATTAGAAAATTAATTAAAAATACTTAAAAATAAGATTTTTAAAGTTAGAAAATTTCCTTAAACTCACAAAAATAAATCTGAAAATCCCATGAAGAGTATGAATTAAAAGTATTAATCTCAAATAAAATCCATTTATTTACCGAATCATTTCGTTATTATTTTACGTTAGTTTTTCCCTCATCGATCAAATCCTAAAATTCGTGCACATCCAACGTCATCAAAGAACGCACCCAATGTGAGTGAATCTCTATCAAACCCCGTTTTAATCATGTTTTGGGGTGTATCATGTGTCGTTTAATTCTTTATTATATTTAAACACTTGTGCATACATCATATCCGTGATCAAATGTGTATCAAATATGTATCAATTGTTGTGTGGATTATATGTAGTTTGGGTTTATCATTTTCAGTGCACGCATTTCATTAGGCCCATCAGTTCCCCGTGGGAGACGAGTTGAGCATCAGGTGCCTCATAAGATCGGCTCCGTTTGATTGAGCCTTGATCTCACATTCATCATCATTCATATCATATACTCATTCAAAGTGGTTTGTGTTTGTTTACTTATATATGTTTGCTCACATGTGATTATTGCACAAATTTTCCATATTAAATAAAACAAGAAATTAATAACAATGTTTTATCAAGGTTCACTCGCCAACTTTTGTTGACCGAAAATATCCCCCGTTTTACACATGATACAGGTGATCCAGCTGAGGCAAGAAACACATAGGAAGGCCTAGAAGAATAAACCAGTTTAAGTTTTGGATTATTTACATAGTTTCATTTCCTTGTAATTGTATGAATTTTGATTTGGATATTTAAGTTGTAATTTGAATTTAATAAATATGAAACATTTTAGTAAACATCATGAGCTTTGGTGATAACCCAATTATGCCCCGACTCTTATTCCGCTGCGGGTCGGGGTGTGACAGATTGGTATCAGAGCCATGACTATAGGGATATAGGATAGGGTATTAGACCCTTAGAGTCTATACTATAGTTGATTAAAATTTTAAATTGCTTATGCGTTACATACAAAATTCATGATGTTTATATGCTTTATGTTTATTGTTACACTCAATGTTATGCAAGCATGCTCACAAATACATGTTATTATACAGTGCTCATCATAAATCATATCCTCATAACATATCATATCCATGAGAGCACACACCTCACAATTCCCATGATTTTTGCAATGATTTTTGTATTTTCAAATCACATCAAAGTGAGTTCTCATGACGGGCATGTAGAAACTGGAAGGGTACGAGTAACGGTAGTCGGAACGTCCTGCCTAGGCTTGGCATTCGTATAAATCCAAAATAAAGGACCAGTTTGCCTACCGGGGGACTAACGATGAGAGTACGAAGGACCTATTAGGCCAAAGCATGCTATACCAAATGTCGTGTGAGCTAACCCCACGTTGAGTTGTCATTGTGTCTACACCTGGACACCCTCCTACCATACATCTCGCAATCATATTTTACGGTTTTCATTCGGGTGATGCGAGTGTTAATCCGCCAACACCAATGTGAATCCTACCAAGTCCAATAGTCATGGGGGCCCACATGACTACACAGGCGAGGGTATGGGGGACATTGGAGGCCCAAACATGAGCAAACCCAAGACAACCTATGGATGTAGTTGCATTATTGTTAGTTATGTTATTTTTATTCTTTTAACGACACATGACACCTAGAAACTTCTTAAACTCACAATCTTCCTATGTATGTTCCTGTAGATGTCGGCTAGGCAACTACGTGGAGGTAGAAAGTCAGGAAGATCCAATGAACGCTTGGCCACACAAATTGCTAAACAAATGGCTGCAGTGCTTCCTGACATCGTAATTCAAGTTCAACAAGCTCTCACCGCAAATCCCATCAACCCTCCCAATCAAGAAGACCAGAGCGTCGCCAACCCACCCTCCAAAAAGTGCTCTTAGAAACACTTCAAATCTTGCGATCCCCCAATGTATGAAGGGACCGAAGGTGTTACTGCTCTCCTTCACTGGTTTGAAGAAATGGAGAACACTTTCCTCAATTGCGATTGTCCCGAGGATGCAAGGTACGTTATGCAACTGGAAGACTGTTTGGGGTAGCCCTTACCTGGTGGAACACGGAAAAGGGTAAACGAGGAATTGAAGATGCCATGGCCTTAACATGGGAAGAGTTAAGGGAACTCATGACCAGACGCTTCTGTCCAAGAAGCGAAATCAAAAAGTTGGAAGATGAATTCCACGTGCTAAAACAAAAGGAAGAAGATCACACTTCCTATAACAAGAGATTTCTCGAACTGAACCAGATGATCCCTAATTTGTTCACCCCCGTGTACCGCTTGGTTGAACATTACATCCGAGGCCTTCCCTCGAAAATTCAAGACTCGGTTTTAAGCACTTCGCCTGCAACACTTGAAGCCGCGATGAAGTTAGCTACAGAACTCACTGAAAATCGCATTCGAAACGGCAAGTTCAAAGATGAAAAGAAGAAAGCACCCATAGAGATCTCAACTACAAACCACTCAGTCTCATCCTCAAGGTTTGCTGGTAAGAGGAAACGTAATGGCAAGAATTTTGCTGTCACTCAAACCAACCCTCCTATCACTGCTGCACCAATCACCCAAATTGCTCCTTCGACTGCACCATTTAAAAAGCCATACACCGGCCCACACCCAAAATGCAACCGTTGTTAATACCATCACCCTCCCGAAACTCTTTGCCAACATTGCACCAGTTGTGGTCGTGCGGGTCACACCATTCAAACTTGTCGCACTCTTCAACGAATGAACCGCAATCAACCCCCAACCCAAACCAACCATCAGATAGTGGGTCAAGCCCAACAACCCTTACTTCTACCATCTGCACAACACATAGCCCAATCCTACTACCAACCCAACTACCCCATGATGCAACCCATGCGAGCTTGTTACAACTGTGGAGACCCAAACCACTTCAGAAACACTTGTCCACGCTTAGTGAACATCATCCATGCTCAAGCCCAAGCGTACCCAGTAAACCAAGCTAACCAAGCTCCTCCACCTGCCAGAGGAAGAGCTTTCAACATCAATGCCAACCAAGCTAGGGCTGACAACAACGTGGTTAATGGTACGTTTCTCATCAATGGTAGTTATGCATCCATGTTATTCGATACTGGCGCGGATAAGAGTTTTGTGTCCTTAGAATTTGAACCTATCCTCAACCAAACTCGTGTTAATCTCATGGAATCTCTAACGGTGGAAGTTGCTGACGGAAAACCCGTTTCATTAAATTCTGTTATACGCGATTGTACCCTCACTCTAAACGATCACGATTTTCCAGTTGACCTCATTCCTATGAAGTTGGGAAGTATCGATGTTATAATCGGTATGGACTGGCTCAGCCAACATCACGCTGAAGTAGTGTGCCGCGAAAAGTTCATTCGCATTCCTCTTGCAGACGGTCAGACCCTACGTATTTTTGGAGAAACCCCTTCGAAAGGACTCAAATTAATGTCCTGCCTTCAAGCCGAAAATATCTCCGCAAGAACTATGTCGCATTCCTAACTCACGTCGTCAAAAAGGGAAACAAGGAGAAGAAACTCGAAGATATTCCAGTTGTGAAAGAATTCCCACAAGTCTTTCCCGACGACATTTCAGGACTTCCTCCTGTGAGAGAAGTCGAATTCCGCATCGATCTTGTACCTGGCGCTACACCAGTCGCAAAATCTCCTTATAGGTTAGCCCCATCCGAAATGCAAGAGCTGGCCAGTCAACTGCAAGAGCTGACTGACAAAGGATTCATACGTCCTAGCTCCTCGCCTTGGGGTGCACCTGTTCTTTTTGTGAACAAGAAAGATGGAACGTTTCGCATGTGTATCGACTACAGAGAACTCAACAAGTTAACGGTTAAGAATCGCTACCCACTACCTCGCATCGATGACCTCCTAGACCAACTTCAAGGCGCCACCTGCTTTTCAAAAATCGACCTTCGTTCTAGTTATCATCAACTCAGAGTACATGAAGAAGACATCCCAAAGACCGCCTTCCGGACTCGTTATGGTCATTACGAATTCATGGTCATGCCATTCGGTTTAACCAACGCCCCCGCTGTATTCATGGATCTAATGAATAGGGTATGCAAACCCTACCTCGACCGTTTCGTCAAAGTCTTCATCGACTATATCCTTATCTACTCCAAGTCTAAATCCGATCATGAACGACACCTTCAACTCATCCTTACACTCTTAAGGACTGAAAAGCTCTACGCTAAGTTCTCAAAATGCGAATTCTGGTTAGGAGAAGTACAATTCCTTGGACATGTCGTCAATGACAAGGGAATAGATGTCGATCCTTCAAAATCAAGGCAGTGCAAGAATGGCAAGTGCCACGTACCCCTACCGAAGTAAGGTCATTTCTTGGTTTGGCTGCTTACTATCGCCGCTTCATTGCCAATTTTTCCCGTATTGCTGTACCACTCACGGCTTTGACTCATAAAGAAAAACCCTTCATATGGGGACCTAAACAAGAAGAAGCCTTCCAAACTCTAAAGCAAAAACTTTGTGACGCACCTATCCTCACACTCCCTGAAGGTTGCGATGACTTTGTAGTATAATGCGACGCATCAGGGCAAGGGCTAGGCTGTGTATTAATGCAAAGAGGAAAGTGATAGCCTATGCTTCTAGGCAACTCAAAGTTCATGAGAAGAATTACACCACCCACGACCTGGAACTTGGAGCCGTTGTGTTCGCTCTCAAGATATGGAGACATTACCTCTATGGTACTAAGTGTGAAATATACACTGACCACAAAAGTCTCCAACACCTTCAACCAAAAGGAGTTAAATATGAGGCAACGAAGATGGGTTGAACAACTCAACGACTACGACTGTGGAATTCGGTATCATCCTGGCAAGGCAAACATAGTGGCTGATGCACTCAGTCGAAAAGGTTATGCGAACTCCATTCATCTTCTCCGTTCGCAAATCATAATCGACATCAAAGATCGAATCCGAGCAGCTCAACATGTTTCTGTAACAGAAAATGACGTACGTGATGAGCTGTCATGTGGAGCTGAACTCAAAATCGAAACCAAATGCGACGGTATTCTATACTATTTAAATCGCATATGGATTCCTGATCGCGATAACCTTCGTGATTTCCTCATGAATGAGGCGCACAAAACACGATACTCTGTACACCCAGGAGCCGACAAGATGTATCAAGACCTACGATACACCTACTGGTGGCCTGGCATGAAAAAGGATATTGCTGTTTTTGTTTCCAAGTGCCTTACCTGTTCCAAAGTAAAAGCTGAACATCAAAGACCCTCAGGACTTCTAGTCCAACCCGAAATACCTGTATGGAAGTGGGAAAACATAACCATGGATTTCATTACCGGGTTACCTCGCACCTCCAGTGGGTATGACACCATATGGGTAATAATCGATCGTCTTACAAAGTCATCTCATTTCATTCCGATTCGCGAGGACTTCAAGAACGAAAAGTTAGCTCGTATATACATCAGCGAGATCGTAAGCCGTCATGGTGTACCTTTAAGCATCATTTCAGATCGTGATGGTCCTTTCACTTCAAGAACATGGCGAGCCGTACAAACCGCCTTGGGTACACGATTAGACCTCGGTACCGCCTTTCATCCTCAAACTGATGGACAATCTGAACGCACCATCCAAACCCTTGAAGACATGCTGCGAGCATGTGTCATAGACTTCAAAGGGAACTGGGACGCTCACCTACCGTTAGTGGAATTTTCGTACAACAATAGCTATCATTCAAGTATCGGCATGGCTCCTTCCGAAGCTTTATATGGTCGTAAGTGCCGATCTCCGGTATGTTGGCACGAAATTGGGGAATCACAAATCACCGGTCCAAAGTTAATTCAAGAAACAACCGACAAGGTCATTCAAATTCGAAACTATCTTCTAGCGGCTCAAAGTCGTCAAAAGAGTTATGCAGACAAACGACGAAAGCCCTTGGAATTTGACATTGGTGATCAAGTACTTTTAAAAGTATCACCGTGGAAGGGAGTGGTTCATTTTGGCCAGAAGGGCAAGCTAGCACCACGCTACGTAGGACCTTTCAAGATACTCAAAAGAGTAGGTCCTGCAGCATACAAGCTTGACCTACCAGAAGAGCTCAACAGAATTCATCCCACATTCCATGTATCAAACTTGAAGAAGTGCCTCGCCGATGAAAACCTCCATATTCCTCTAGAAGACATTCAGATCGATGAATCTATGCACTTCATTGAAAGACCAGTAGAAATCATGGACTTCGGAGAGAAGCGTTTAAGACGAAATCGTATTCCAATTGTCAGAGTGCGTTGGGAGTCAAAACGAGGACCTGAGTTTACTTGGGAACGTGAAGACTCGATGCGCGAGAAATACCCGCATCTTTTTCCTGTTACCACTACTTAAATTTCAGGACGAAATTTCTAAAAGTAAGGGATACTGTAACATTCATCGAAAAACGGGTTTCCAAACCCGCTTCGTTTATCAATCAAATACTCAGTTATAAGTTTCGTTGCGTATTTATGGTTCGTATTAATTTTAAACAATACATAATTAATAAATATATTAGAATTTAAAAACCAAAATTTGTAATTAATAATAAATAATGAATAAAAAATAAATGGAGACGCCGGGTTTCGAACCCGGGTCACCCACAAATCCAAACACACAACACACCGCTCCGCCACACATTGTTTTTGTAATAAACACGGAAAAAAATAGGATTTATAATAAAACCGAAAAGTCAAATCCGGTAATCTACGCGCTAGAACTCGCAATCACCGGAAAATCCGGCAATCCGCGATTTTGGCCAAATTCCTTTTGACTGAACCGCACAAATTGATGTCGACGTCGGTTATAACCGTTGCCGGCAGTCAATTTCCGTCATAACCGACGGAAATCTCCAATCGCGAACCTTGACCCAATTCAGCCTGTTTCCACTATAAATACCCACTTGAACACTCTGGAAATCCTTTCGCTCAGAACCACGATCGTTTCCGAAGCTTTATTCATCCCAAAACACGTCGCCGGAGATATTCTGCATTCGCCGGACTTTCACCGGAAAACCGAGACTTACTTCAAATCGGTAAAATTCTCGACTCTTATGTTTGTAATCCATTATTCGGCATGTATTAACTTTAATCATTCAACCAGAATCTGTCCCGGACTACGCCGCCGGAAAACCCCACACTCACCGGAATATCATTGAAAAACCGAAGTCTCACTGTCGATCGGTATAATCATCTAAACCCTCTTGATATCTCTTTTTTAGTAACTTAATTGCAATCAAAACTGTTAAACAATTCACTCAGCCGGAAGTCACCAATCAGAGCCGACGACTCTTGCCGGAAATCTGAGAAAACATTCTGTTTTGGTAAATTTTATTCCGTAATCTTCGTTATCTATTTCATTCCAACCAATTATAAGTTTTGATGACCGATTTAAACAGAACAGTCGGACTTCACTGATCTGTGTTTTGTCAACAAAGAAGATATATGTATAAATATAATTAAAACTGGATATTCGAACGGGTTAGACACACAGTCCAGCGGTGGACTATGTGCACAAACAATACACACGTCCCGGGTTCGAATCGCACACGTACCGACTTTCAGAAATAAAACCAACATTTTAAAACTTAATCAGATCAAGTCACATAATGTTTATAAGAGTAATATAATCCATAAGTTAAACAGATTTGACACACAGCCCAACTGGTTGGGATGTGCACACGCGAACCGAAGGACCCGAGTTCGACTCCGGGTCCCAGCAACCGGTTCGGCCATATAAATCATTTTTAATAAAAAATCAAATAAGTTTAAAATTAATTAGTATATAAATATAATTAAAACAGATAATATTTCGGGTTAGACACGTAGCTCAGTTGGTAGAGCTGCATGCACGTATACGAGAGGTCCCGAGTCCGAACCTCACTCAGCGCATATAAAAAAAAAACAGTCCGACCGGTCAACGGTCAACGGTCAACGGTCAAAAAAGTCAAATTTTTTTATTTCTTTTTATTTATTTATTTAATTAGAAAATTATTTAAAAATACTTAAAAATAAGATTTTTAAAGTTAGAAAATTTCCTTAAACTTACAAAAATAAATCTAAAAATCCCATGAAGAGTATGAATTAAAAGTATTAATCTCAAATAAAATCCATTTATTTACCGAATCATTTCGTTATTATTTTAGGTTAGTTTTTCCCTCGTCGATCAAATCCTAAAATTCGTGCGCATCCAACATCATCAAAGAACGCACCCAATGTGAGTGAATCTCTATCAATTCCCCGTTTTAATCATGTTTTGGGGTGTATCATGTGTCGTTTAATTCTTTATTATATTTAAACACTTGTGCATACATCATATCCGTGATCAAATGTGTATCAAATATGTATCAATTGTTGTGTGGATTATATGTAGTTTGGGTTTATCATTTTCAGTGCACGCATTTCATTAGGCCCATCAGTTCCCCGTGGGAGACGAGTTGAGCATCAGGTGCCTCATAAGATCGGCTCCGTTTAATTGAGCCTTGATCTCACATTCATCATCATTCATATCATATACTCATTCAAAGTAGTTTGTGTTTGTTTACTTATATATGTTTGCTCACATGTGATTATTGCACAAATTTTCCATATTAAATAAAACAAGAAATTAATAACAATGTTTTATCAAGGTTCACTCGCCAACTTTTGTTGACCCAAAATATCCCCCGTTTTACACATGATACAGGTGATCCAGCTGAGGCAAGAAACACATAGGAAGGCCTAGAAGAATAAACCAGTTTAAGTTTTGGATTATTTACATAGTTTCATTTCCTTGTAATTGTATGAATTTTGATTTGGATATTTAAGTTGTAATTTGAATTTAATAAATATGAAACATTTTAGTAAACATTATGAGCTTTGGTGATAACCCAATTATTCCCCGACTCTTATTCCGCTGCGGGTCGGGGTGTGACAGGAAGTTCATACGGGAACAAATCATTTGCAGGTTCGGATTACCATTGCGCATCGTAACCGATAATGGGATGAATTTTGCAGAAGAAAATCTGCAGATGTGGCTCAAAGATTTGCATATAGATCATGTATTCTCCTCAGTAGCACATCCGCAAGGAAATGGTCAGGTGGAGGCAGTCAACAAGAGCATAGTCGAGGGTATCAAAGCAAGACTGGGAACCCAACGCCGAGGATGGGTGGACGAGTTGCCCAGTATCCTATGGGCTCACTGCATGATGCCTAAAACAAGCAACGGGGAAACCCCGTTCAGTTTGGTGTACGGGTCAGAAGCAGTTATTCCAGCAGAGATAGGATTGCCATCACCAAGAATGACACGGATGAATGAAACAAACAATGAGGAACAACGGAGGCTAGACCTGGACCTCCTAGAAGAAAGGAGAGAAATCGCAGCAATCAATGAAGCGAAGTACAAGGCAAAACTGGAAAAGTATTACAACAGCAAGATGAAGATCTACGCTTTTAACCCGGGGGATTATGTCTTCAGGGATAATGAAGCCTAAATTGCAGAAAGACCAGGCAAGCTAGCCCCAAAATGGGAAGGCCCGTACATCATCAACAAAGTCCTGGGGAAAGGAGCATACCAGTTGCGAACCATGGACGAAAAAGAAATACCCAGAACATGGAATGCTCAACAACTAAGAAAATGCTATATGTAATAGGAAGCCTCTTTTCATTCTCTATGTAAGGCACAAATCCCAACACAAACATCTTATAATACAAGAAGTGTTGCTTAAGTATATTCTTATGTTGTGAATTTTAGCTGCAACTGCGTATATTACTTTGGGTATACATGTAAACATCGCTAGCATAACGACATTTGGAAAATCGACCCTAAAAACGGCTGTAACTTTATACACAGTCAGGGCGAACAAGTACAAACACATGTCATATAGCGAAATACTTCATAAAAACCCTGAAACATGAAAACATCACGAAGTTTACGACATGAGCCATGATTAAACTCACACACATGGGTGCAGTCACACAAACAATCAAGAACACGCCCACACATGTCATTTCGTGACAAACTTCATAAAAATACATCAATGACAATTAGAAAACAAGATACGTCACATGCGTGGCAACTATCTTAATAGAAGGGAATATGAGGTAGGTCCTTTAACGACGCACATAAAGGAATAGTAAAATTCCACATGTCGCCATGACCATCATTCATTCATGATACCTGTTTCAAAGTAATTAACATACACACAAATTGCAATGATAAAAATTCACATAGGAGTGATAGGGCAAATTAACAGAAGTTAATGTCATAACAAACCATAAGAAGTAACGTAAAATTGTCTGAAATACAAGCCCATAAGCCCATACATAGGCATGCAAGCCGGGAAACCACATAAGTCACAGCTGCTGACTAGGACCTGTGCTCCCACCTCTTTCACCGCCTGAAGGAACGTCCCCAAGAGCCTTTTTTAGAACATCGATAGCAGCGCCACGGTGAGCAAGCTTCTCCACTGCCCTCACAACGCCAAATTCCAAGTCTGCAAACTCACCACGTTTACTGGCATACTTACCAGCACAATTTTCCTTATAAAGCTCGAATTTGGACTCATGGATTTGGGTAGCAGCAGTAGCCCTACCTTCAGAGTACCCATCTTGACGACCACTATTATAGGCAGCTGCGCCAAGCTCGATCATATAACGCGCAAGCTCTTCCGATCGTATCACACGATTAGCAATCTACAAAGGAAGGAATGTCAGAATAAGAGGACACAAGTGCAAAAGAGCAATGAAGTAAGATAACACTCACTAGAGGGACCCCGCGTGTCATAAGCCACTTACAATCCTCACCCAACTCTTGCGCAAGGAGATCAAAGGTTCTCTTTTGCTCTTCCCGCTCAACCAAAGTCCGTTCAAGCTCTGCAATTTGAGAAAGGGCTTGATCTCTATCAGTTTTGACAGAATTAAGCTCCGCCTCTTTTCTCCGATAAGAATGGGAAAGATCAAGCAACTCCTTACCTCCTTGGCCTTCTCACCTTTAATGCGAATAATCTCACCCGAGCACTCTTCAGCTCGCGGTTCGAACGAACACATGCTTCCTCCCATTCCTTCTGGCGAGCGGCATGGTTTTGTTTCTCTTGATCGAGCTTGTCCTTGGCATCAGTAACCTGCCACAACAAGCCTTTCTTCTCAGAGTTAAATTTCTCTCGTTCTTCATTCAGAGCCTTCTTCGCGGCCTCGAACTCCATAATATCTTCACCCATGGATTGCCACTCCCGGACAACTTCCTGGGTTGTAAAAAAGAAGTTTACCCCAGAATGTACAAAGTCATCCAACAAGTCAAACCGACCACGGTTCTTCTGGAATAATCGCTCAGCGGGAGGCATGCACAGCGTAAAGAAAGATCGACAGTTGTCAAGATTATCCATTCGCGATCCTGGGTAAGAGTCCAGCGAGGAGTGTGGGGCAAGTCATCGCATACAGGGTTATGGGACATCCACGAGGAACTGGGACCAGCCCTGGTTATCTCAGGATCAGAGCGCGCCTTAGAAGAAGGCAGATCATCACCAGGAACACGGCGCGTGTACTGAGTCCCTTGAGGAGCAGTTGCCTCACTAGATTCCCAGTCAGTTTCCTGACCTTCCTCTGGAAGTTTTTCCCTAATCACCACCTCAGCAACAGGCTTCTCCACCGCAGCAACACCTCCCTCCTCAACACCTTTACCCTTGTCCCCAAGTGCGGGAGGGGTAACACCAATAACGGCAGGAGGAGGAGAGGCAGGTGGAGTAATATCGTCAATATGAAGAGCAACGACCTTGGAAGCACCGGTAGTTGGCTTGGAAGCCTTAGCAGACGCTGCAAGAGAAATATGAAAACACTAAGCGAATGATAGGGATTAACAAATTAAGAATGACCAAGAAAAAGGTTTCATACTGCACGGCACAGAAGAAGCCTCATAAATCTGTTCTAATAGATTCCCAGTTGGAGGAGCAAAAATGTTAAGATCGATTTCCGATTCCGAAGGAGCGGCCGGCACCCCCATAACCTTCATTTTCCTTCCAGCTTGAAGAAGAGCAGCTTGGTCATCAAGTTCCGTTTTCTTATCACCTAATGTTTTTTTGTTTCTTAGCCCCCAACTGAGTTAATGTTTCCGCATCCTCTGGGTCCACCGCACGCTTAACTCCTGCGTCTAAACCCGACAGGGTGTCAGAAACAACAACATAATCCAGATAAGGATTGATGGAAGAACGCTTACGGGGAGGAGCACCAGAGGGAGCATCTGATGCTCGCTTAGTAGGTGCCTATTGCGCCACAGACCCACTAGGAACAGCACCTTGTGCACCTTCATCACCAACCTCAACAGCAACATTCTCAGGAATATGACCTCCAATGGGATCCTGACCAGGTCGTTAGAGAGGACCTGCACGAGTGGAACGATGGATCAATCCATGTGAAGAACCAGTAGATTCCTCACTAGAAAGGAGAATAACCCCTGCAGGAGAAGGTATGTTTACATCAACAGTATGGTTAACAATGGCACCTAATGGAGTGTTGGCAAAATCGGCTAGGCTATAGGCGGAAGGGTATAGGAAGTTATCTCGAATCCTCTCCACCCAAGGACGAGAACCAGCACTGAGTAACCCAGTACCCACCTCACCAGCAGTATTAGGATCAAAAGCATTCATCATGCTATAACCTGCTGAAGAAAAAAAAATTAAGGGCATAAGGAAAGGAAAAACAAATAGGAAGTCATTCAAGTTAGAAGAACGTACAAGCAAAACATACTTTTTCCCTTGTGAACATAAAGAGGGAGGGCACGAGGATCCCTGGGAACCCACAAAAGACTCATACCAACAGCAACGAGAGCATTCTCAGTATGTTGAATAATAGGCGCAGGGTTGCGAGTGAGTGTCTTGTGCCAGTCTTGCTCAGCGAAGTCAATGGAGACATTAACCTTAGGAACACCCTAGGTTTCCGAACGATAATGCATATCTATAGGAATAACACCGCGACGGATGTAGAAAAATTTTTGTTTCCAATCATGAAAACTCTTGGGAGGGTCCCGGCTACAAGGAAGAACGCCATCAGTGCGAGCATTAAATGAATAGAAACCACCGATATAGATCACATAATAGAAAACGTTGAACATGTCAAACGATGGTTCTATGTGGTTGGCTCAACAAATAAACTCGAAGTGTGTTAGTCTCGGCAAACCTAGGGCATTGATCTGAGAAATGTGCAACCCATAATTTGTCAGCACTTCCTCAATAAACCTTGACAGCGGCAACCGAAGATTTCCTTCCCGGAAGAACGCAGCATAAAGTGTTATATAACCCGGAGGAGCGTCGAGGGCATTCGAACCGCCAGTCGGGAACTGAGTACCCCATTCAGGAGAAAATCAAAGATCCCGGGTAAGATTGTTGAGCTCTTCTTCCCTCCAGTTTATAACAGCTTGGCCAGGACCAGGAGTCGACCTAGCACGGGTAGGGCGTATCTTGCTGGAAGGTTTGGAAGAAGTAGACATGTTTCCTTCAAAGAAATTAAGAAAACTGAAAAGAAGAGAGGCCGGGGAAGAAGATATAAAGGAAGAAGGAGAGGAAGTGCAAAGGGAAGAAGTGAAGAAAATATGAAGGAGCACCAAGTTTATATACCCATCGCATTAAATGCGAAGGGCAGAGAAGACAGATGGTCCACCAGTAAGAAAACGCCATGTAGGGAGAGAGAAAGGAACTGATGGCGGTTTAGGATAAGGGCCACCATGCGGCCGAAAAAAGGGAAAAGGTACAACCACATTTTCGAAAAAAGTGACTGAGACACCCCTCACCGATAGTGACAGCTGTCAGACAGAAGTCAGTCAAGTCAAAGTCTTGTCAAAAGTTCAAAAACTTTTGACAGAAGAAACCTACGTGCGTCATGCGCCATGCACCCACTTGGCTCAAAACTTTGCGCCTGGGTCATGCGCCATGCACCACTTGGCTCAAAACTTTGTGCCTGGGTCATGCGCCATGCGCCGTGCACCCACTTGGCTCAAAACTTTGCGCCTGGGTCATGCGCCATGCGCCCACTTGGCTCAAAACTGTGCGCCTGGGTCATGCGCCATGCGTCGTGCACCCACTTGACTCAAAACCTTACGCGAACCTCACCAGGCATGAACGAACCAACCACATAAGCAAATAAACACACCTTTTTAAAGTCCAGTACCCCTCCTGCTATGGTAAACTCATCTAGGAACGACACTAGATTGGGGGGACTTGAAGAGGTATGGTCCCATAAAGCTAATTCTATGTGGCAAGACCATACCACGTAACCCAACAAGGGTGGTACACATCAGCAGGCTCGAAATATGCTCCAAGGAAGATACCAGAAGCTTCTAGAAGAAGTCACAAGGGACAGGAAAGATGCTATCCCCGACAACCACTGCAGAAGGACGCCTAGCTGGACGAATGGGGATATCCCATGTCATCCACTACGATGATGAGCACGGAGGAGACAAGAAGGATATTCCCCCACGACCCAGCTAGCGTCCAAACGACAGCTGGAGGAATCTGTTAATGTCTCCCATCTTTCGGCTATAAATAGAGACTCTCTATACGGGTTTATTCATTCACTCTATCAACTTTCATTCTGATAACTTACTTTTATCGCTAGAAAAACCATACTTATTCTCACGCCGGAGGGTGGTCACGAGGAGAACCCCCTTCTTCTCCTCCTTGGGGCGAGTCACCGGTGCTTTCATTTTGCAGTGTTCAGTGGAAGAGACCAGAGGAAGAGATTGAACCACCACTTAGAGATTCCAGTAACTCCAAGTTGACTGGTGTTTCAACAAGTAAGACTTTAGCGTTTTCTTATTATAAATATTTAATTTAAGAGTCAATTAAATGCTTTTGCCTAGCCAAAAATCATTTACCTTTCATTAAATATATCACTAATCAAGTGATAGTGAATGTATCACTCATCCGCCTATGTTGACTATCTTTTACTATCAGTAACTATAACACATGGTCTAATATTTATAAAACATAACACTCATTTTCCTCTCTTTTATGCTTTGTCACCGGCAACTACTCCAGTCATCCTCTAGAAAAAAGAATAAGGAACATGGGTGGTCTTCTTTGAACGGAACAAGCGTGTTGGTTTTATACATATGCTTTTAGCAATGGAAGAAAAAAAATACACTGTGGATTCATTTGTGTGAACTTAAGAAACCTAAAACAAGCATACATAGTAGGCTTAGAAGCAACAACCTTTAAAGTGTAGGCTACACGAGGTGAACTAGTGGAGGAAGGAATTGTGTGCTTCTCTCGTAGCAACGGGAAACTCGGGTAGTGTTATCCTGAATCGAAAATAAGAATACATTTCATTAAGATAGATCCATGTGTAAGAGGAAATTTTTATATCATAAATAAAGTATTTCAATAACGCCATTATCAAAAATCCAAGTATTTTATAACTCTAGGTTTAGGTATGCTTGCAAAATATTTGATACTCTTGGTTTAAATTGATGTTTGACAAATGTAGTAAATATATTATTATGATGCTAAATAAAATTTAGAAGTCATTGTATAGAAATTTGATTATCAATATTTTGATAGAACGTGTTTGATAATGCTTCCTAGGTTAAAGATTCTAGGATTGAGGATATTAAGCTTTTCAAAACGGGTGGATTAGCTTGAATCGTGGAAACTAAACTAACACTAAAAGACAGATTTTTATCAAAAATAGACTTAGCTTGAATCATGTCATTTAGAAAATATCAAAATGGATTTACCAACTATATTTATATTTGTTTTTGTAGTTGCTGGTTATATAGCAGAGACTTTTCACTTGTGGCTGAGTGGTTGGAGAGGCCTTAGCAGACCCTAAGTTCAATCCTCGCTTGTGTCACTTTGGTGGATTAGGCAATGATGGATAGAGCCTAGCGTCCTTGCAGAGGTATCAGGTTCTATCATGAGCTCACTCGGGTTTTCATCCCACCGTGTGTTACGCCAGAGAGTGTTCAGCTTTGTGGTGGCACAATGGTTGTCAAGTGAGGCAGCACACATACATTCTTATCCCTTTAGTCTCGCATCTCTTCGATATGAATACAGTAACGATCATAGCGATCTCCTCTGGTACCTACTGGTACGTCAGGATCCGATTGGTCATGAACATCGTAACGTGCTGCTCTTCGCGAATCCCGTTTCGGGGATTCATTGATTTGTACACCCCCGGTGCTGGTAAGGTCGGGACCGTGGTCGTACGTCTTCGGTTTGCCGGCCTATCTTCTTTCTGAGATAGACCAGGCAGCTCGATTGGTTTGGCTATTCTTTTCTATTGAAAAGGAGTCACCAGTATGGTTTCCCGGGGAACGCCCAAGCCGAACTCTGAAGCCATCATGGCCCGGTTAAAACAACATAGTATGGCCAAAGTGAGGCAACAGAACCCTCAAATTTGAAGAGTGCGATAGCCTAATACAAGAAAGTCGTCATTCTAAAAATATAAAATAAAAGGTTACGTAGCGAAGACAATGGTGACAATGACAACGGTGTGGCAGTTACCATTGAGATGGTGGCGGACTGACAATGATAGCGTTGACAGTAGTGGTAATGTTGGCATTTACACTTTTAAGTCGTTCTAAGTTAGCTAGTTTAACAAAAGTGACCCATTGATTTGAGTAACCCAAATCAAGGTAATTAGTAATTACCTAACAAAATTACTCGTGGAATGTTTGGTTTTTAAAAAGCTTTACGAAATATTGTGAGCATGACAAGTAAAAAAAATAAGTACTAATATATACACATTATAATAATTAAAGCAAAATAAAAGAAACTTGAACAAAATAAAAGAAATTTGAACAAGTAAGCTGCAGTAGTACAATCAAACAATAACAAAATGATATTTAACTTAAAACATATAAATCAAGATCAGTACTATACTTTGTAGAAGAAAAAAAAAACTTTATTGATTTTCGTATACAATCAAATCAAATCAAACCAATATTACAAAAGATTAATTAGTTTAATGAGAAGAAACATGAGCATAATCATAGTTGAGGTACCAATCCGACCCCCACCAGAAATATTATGTGCACCCAGCATATACTCTTTGCCTGACTCCTCATCTCTCACTCTGATGCTTGAAGAACCTAACAAAAACAATTATTATTATTATTACTACTACTACTATTCTTTTGACAAATCGGATTACAATCATCCAAAATATCACTCATTGCCCGATAATGATCCTACTGACCATTTGGCCGACACTCAACTTTTGTTTTTGTGTGCCTTGGGATGCTTGTAGAGATCGAGATACCATCAAATACATACATTTCGACTTATACGTCATAAGGTGCGGACAGAGTTACTTCTCCGTAAGAGTAGGATTGCCCTTAGCCAAGATTACAAAAGTTGGTAGTGCCCTTGGTCAAAAATGTCAGTATGTATTATTATTATTAGTCAATGGGTCATAGAGGAGAGTAGTATTATTATCTTTTATTTTTATTATTATCAATTAATGTATTTGTGTTTTAATGGAACACAACAGAGGAAAGTATACTTACAATTATAGTCTGCCCATCCAATTGTCTTCTTTTCCATATCATATGTAACAAGTTTATCGGTCAATACAAGATCTGCACATAAAACATTGCCTCCTTTTATACAAACAATATCATCCAAGACTATTGTGTCCCCTAAAGGGACTTGTATGTCATGCAATAATAGTTGTACATTTGCAAACTTCATGTAGAAAGCTAGCTGGAAAAAAGAAACTCGGTCATTGGAACCAGTGAATTTGGCTTCAAGTAATTGCTAACATACTGTGTATTTGACTCTGAACCCACAAAAATATACTTGTAATGCTTGACTATACTATAGTTGTAATGTTCAACAAAAGTGTTGGATCTCGTAGATTAAGATGAGCATCGAAACAGAGATGATTTCAGATTAATACATTTAAAAAGAGAAACTCAAAATAAAAGGTTAAAAGGAAACGGGTCGAAAGTGGCCTTCACCTTTAAAATATAATAATTTTGGGAAAGAAGTGAGCAATACTAAACAACTTATGCGTAACCCAACCCGCCAATTTTTCCAACTCAAATAGACATACTATTAGAAGAGAAAATGCAGCAACTTTCTACGCGCTCTTGCAGCATAAAGATGGTAACATAACACGCTTGAAAGCAAATACTGTGATTGAGACTAGAAGAAATACAGAAAGATGGCTCATGGCTGACCTCCTAATAAGGTCACATCTTTGCCTTGTGATTGCAAGTCACTGTCCTGAAAACCAACACACCAGTCATCATCCTGAAAAAATTAATTAACAAAAAAAAGTTAAGTATAATGCCGTCATTAATGCACAAGGAAGAATAATCAGAAATATGTACTTGGACTTCAAAGAGGTATTGATGAGGAGAACTTCAAAGTGAGTGAATTTTCAAAGTGGAACTTGACAACCGGAAAACCCTTATCAACACTGCAAAATCAGAGAATTAAGACAGTGTTAAATTCCCATAATTTGATGCTGCACTGCACATCTCAATAATGTTTAAAAGTCAAATCCAGAAATGATAGAGAAAAATAACTTTATATCAAGATGAGTTGCAAAAGTACATGTAAACTATCAATTGTAGCTTAAAACTGTTGTTTCAGTTTATGCTGCATCTCTAAAAGACAAATAGATAAAATAAAAATAGGAGAAAATTATGTTTTGAGTCCCTGTGTTTTAGTGATTTTAACCACTTGAGTCCAACATCAAAAAGTTTAACGCTCCAAGTCCCTAACCGCTCATTTTATAACGTCTTGAGTCCCTGTATTTTAGTAGTTTTAACCACTTAAGTCCAAAATCAAAGTACAAGATTTGAAAATTTGGACTCAAAACGTTATAAATTGTGAATAGTATTTCACATTGGCTGGCAATAGCTCATTGGACCATACTTTTACTGTCACCTCTCTCGTGCTGTCTGTCCCTCCATTTTACCATTCTCCACCTCTTCCAGCACCTCAGAATACCACCACTATCCACCAGTTGCTCACCTGTCACCACCCATCAACAATTACTGTATTCGAGACCATACATGCTGACTCGTCATCAACTGCTCTACTTCTTAGCCTTATAGGCGAGCTTATGCCAGTAGAATCCGGGTAAGTGTTCTACTTTTAAGTTTTCGAAGCAGAAGCCAAAGTTGTAGCTTCAGTAAGTGCCCGACCAAAATCAGCTATATTCATGTCTTCACCTTCATCATCCTGCATCTCTAAAAGACAAATAGATAAAATAAAAATAGGAGAAAATTACGTTTTGAGTCCCTGTGTTTTAGTGATTTTAACCACTTGAGTCCAAAATCAAAAAGTTTAACGCTCCAAGTCCCTAACCGCTCATTTTATAACGTCTTGAGTCCCTGTATTTTAATAGTTTTAACCACTTAAGTCCAAAATCAAAGTACAAGATTTGAAAATTTGGACTCAAAACGTTATAAAATGAATGGTTAGGGACTCAGAGCGTTAAACTTTTTGATGTTGGATTCAAGTGGTTAAAACACTAAAACATAGGGTCTCAAAAAGTAATTTACTCTAAAAATAGCTTAGAGTCAACAATCAAACGTCAAACAATTTGAAAATCGTCCGAAATGTAAGTTTTAATGTATAAAACATGACAATTACTATTTCATTAGAAAAATAGATTATTGCTTAAACAATTTATTTATAACAAATCATATTTTTGACACTAAGTATTTGTTCTAAACTCATTTTGACCTGCCCATTTTCCTGTCTTTTCAAAGAAAAATTTGGCACTTGCGCTACATATAAAATTGAATTTAGAAAAAGAACACTTACTCTCCAGAGTACTTGAAACATGTGAACTGCTGGTCAATAATGTGAGGCTGTATATTAGGTTGTGCAGCACGAATCTAGGTCAAAAGAATAATCATGAGACTCATAAAAGAAAAAAGGAGGAGTTGAAGATTGAAGTTAAAACTATTTAACAAACCTTTTCTAATACTAACTTGTAAGCCAAGTCAGGTAAATAAGCTAATGTAGTACCACTGTCGATAATTGTTCCTTGTTTTCCTCCAACGTCAAAAGTATCTGTTGGAAGATCTAGAAATTTACCACCTACCTCAATTTGCTTCAACTCAACATTATAATGTGCCCTGTGACACAAATAGAAAATGTAAGAAAGCATATACTTTCTTGTGCGAAAATGATAGCTAAAAGGCAGTAATTTTTATTAATTTGTTTTGGTAAATACAACTAGCGTTGGCAAGTGGTCTTCAAGGGGGTTAAAGGCAGAAAACCAATGGAAGTTGGATTTGAACTTTGAGACCTCAAGCAGTTGCCACCATATATAGCATGAAAAAGTTAAGAACCATTTCCGGATCAAAGATAGAGATTCCATGAGACAATGGAAATATAAAATAGCAATAATCATTTCCTTGGCATTGGTTGCCTATTTGCAGTTACCTTATCTTTACAATCAATGTGATGTTTGCTTTTATTTAAAAAAAAAGACATTTATGTCGCACAACTCATAATATATATAAGTACCAAAAAAAAAGACATTTTTATAAATAAAGGCTTAATAATGAGATTTGGAAGATAAGTTAAAAAAGAGCTTACTCGGGAATCATTGGTGTTGTTTGTACTTTGGGTTGTACGACTTCTCCAATAGCAAATATGCCTCCACCTTGAGAGCCATCCAAGCAATGTGAAAATATCCTTTTCACCTTTTTAGCTGAAGCAAGCTGTGAAAGCAGAGAGGAATTTGCCTGCCCGAACCCAAGTATTCCATCTAGTGCTTGTTGTGAAGAACCCAACTGCCCTGATTGTTGAGATCCACACCTATCAATCATCCAACATTCATATGTCCTTATGTTACTATGCCAATTATAGATGAAAATTTTACCTCATATATATGAAAAACAAAATAGGCCAAATTAAATTTTAAGGAAGCAGGTCAGACAGGTTAAAAAGGTAATTCCAAAGTGCATTCACATGTCTAACGATATTTAAATTAGTAACTAAATATTAAAACTTCATAACTATCGTCAACACATTAACTTATTATAAAAGAGCAAAAGAATGGACAAAAAGTATAGGTGGGTCATTTTGACCCAAACACATGAGACCGGCTCGTTTTGCCACCTCTACACACTTGTAATAGAATGAGTAGACTTACCCGAACGCTATGCTTCCATTAAGAGAAGTGGTTTGAAGATTTCCAGAAACTCGGTCAAGTTGTATGGTATCTCTTACAAAATATCCCGTAGTGGAGCTCCCATCGCCGTATTTAACAGAATAGGAACGGTACATGCCCGCTTTACAATCATTACTAGGGTCACTCAGTGTAGACATGCAAATTTCGTGATTGCAGTCAACCATTTGTGCCGTTGAGGAAGAATCGGGATTGTACAGAGCAAGTGATATCTGATAACAAAAATAATAAGGATAGTTGCTTTTAGAGAACGAAAAGACCCATAAAGTAGAGGTGGCAAGTTCGCTTGTTGTGTTATCTTAAACGGGTCAAATGGTCTAAACAAAAAAGTTTGGCTTAAAGGGGAACGGGTCAAATGGGTCGAGTGTTGTCCAATCCCAAATTCTCTGAACTATTTTTATTCAAATATTTAGAACAAATTATCATTTTATAGTCATAACTTTACCATTAATTATATTAAAAACGGACAATATATGTTTGTGGGTCAACCCAACCCGATCCATCCCATAATAAAAATGACACGTTTCGACCCGTTAACCAACCAACCCATATGGCCACTCTACTGAAAAGTGTGTATTTGTTCCAAGTAAGAGAAATAACATACTCCAAGGTCGCTTTGCTTGGGACATTTCTGACATCCAGCACAATTAACCCATAAAAGGTCACTCCCGGTATCAACCTGCATGTGGTAATCCTTTGGTGGGGTCCCAATCTGAATCTTAGTGAAATACAACCTATATAAAACACAATATAAACCTTCATGGTGCAACAATCGCCCGTACATGTACATGTACGCATGCTTACATAAAGTATATGTGAATGTGAATCCTATATCAAACTGCACATGATAATCCTTCAGTAGAGTTCCAATCAATGCTTTAACGAAATATATCCTATTTAATTATTAAATAAATAGTATTCCGCCATCATTCCATAGTTTTTAATGGCAAATAGCGACAAATAGCGATAAGGTACCTATATGCTACATAGCGAATAGCATAAATAGCGGGCGGCTATTTTATAAATAGCGATACACTAGAAATTTTTTTTTATAAATTTATATGTATCAAAATACCCTGGTATATATGCTATTTTACATGTATATTTAACAAAACTTAAAATCCAGCTATTTTATAGCTATATTTAATTGCTATTTATATTAAAAAAAAACAAAAAAAGTGTCGCTATTCTCGCTATCCATCGCTACAACCCTAATAGCGACACTAGGTTTATACGCTATGTAGCGCGCTATAGGGATCGCTACGATCGCTATTGACAACTATGCATCATTCTATGAACAAAAGTTTTACTTTTAAATAATTGATAACGTATATTCATTCTCAGCCAAGACAAAAGTACCTGCACATATAGTATACTTCAAGTTAACACACAACAGACAACACTAGTGAGATTTTGTATGCTAAACTTTTCTATTGCTTCGTTTTTCATGCAAAGCTTACAACAAATGCGATAGAGTTAGCCAATTTGCCTAGGTGATCATTGTAGATATTTCAAGGTCAAAGAGAAGCAAAACCGTAAACAATATGCATGTACATATACATATACACATACACATACAACATCATGGTTGTAAAAATCCTGACTAGTCTCCGATTAATCACTAATCAGAGGTTCACCGATTAATTGCTAGGCGGTCAATGGTGGTCCTATTCGGCAAAACGCCGGCCAAATTTCGACCAAACCTTATAAATTCCTTCCAGTTACTTAAAAAAATGGGTCAGTGAGGGGTTAAAACATGAATACTTTAAAAAAACTACATGTAAAAACGTGTGTGTGTATACGTAACTAAAATTTACATATAAAAATCTCAATCCGATTAATCCCTATTAATCGCTAGTGGGTACCCCACCGTCCGACTAGCGCCTAGCGATTCTTACAACATTGTACAGCATTAGTCACAGACATACGCAGTGACAGACGCGGAGACGTATGCATACACATACATCTCCAATATGTGATACTATGCAACATACCGCATCTGGTCATCATGGAAACAATACTTAGACTAACACCATTGAGCAATTAGCAAAAACAATTCAAAAACAACATACACCTCTAAAAAATATTAGTTGTAAATTAAAAAGAGAGAGTGGGGCTAACGTGCAGAGGTGGGAAACCCTATGGATCCGAACCTGCCATCCGATATGATATGAGAGGTGAGCTAGTATATAATAACAAACAATGTTTGTTTTGTTATAGATTACAGGGTGATTTAGAACATATTTGTTTAATGAATTAATATAAGAACTAAAATGTAATTATTATGTAAAACAAATTAAGAAAGAGTGAAAGAAAATGAAAACCTCATGTTATTTAGTATCAATTGTCAATGTTTTTTTATACAAGCGAAAACCACCCGATCATATTCATCTCCACTAGGCATAATGTATATTACCAATTCAGGAGGAAACCCAATAAATATGGGAAAAACCTCCTTTGAGAATCGAATCCAGGACCTATTGGTCCCAAAGTCTATCTCACCCCTAAGATGCCACTAGGCTATAAAGCCATGGACACCCGAACCATTATTAATTAAGCCATCCGGAATTCACTTTTTCTGGTTAAACCAGATTAAACTAGGACAATGTTAAGTCCCCAAATGGTTGATATTATTCCTATTAGTAAAGAAACAGAGAAATACATTGAGTAATATTAATAAAGTACAAATTTTATTAGAGCTTCATTTCCCTCAATTATTTTATTTGAGTTTTTGGATTACTTATTTTTTTCAGAAAACGGTATATGTTTTCCAGTGGCGTCTCTAAGACTTTATGTACCCTGCTCGAGCTTGAAAAAATATGCAATTACGAAAAAATGACAAAATCTAAGTATTCGATAAACAATGCAACTACGAAAATGAAAAAAAAAATCATAGTATTCAAATGAGTTACATACCATTTTTGTTGTTTAACATTTTTGCCATCCGAATGCTTGTTTAGGAGCCATTAACGCCTAAATAATCGACAATTAACATCACTAGATTTTCAGAAAATAATACTCAATGCAGTTCCAAATCATGAAATCAACAACACTAAGTCACTAAATAAAAAAAAACAAATCATTACTCAATGCAAGTAACAACAACAAATTTTCAGAATCGATGTTCAATTAACAACAATAATTAATCAATGCTCAACTAACACTAAACTTCACTGTAAGAGAATTTGAATTCTGATGTTCTGGCCAAGAATTATCAACAATAAGCCTCTAGATCAATGTTCTAGAATCACCGTGTAGTTTGTGCTTGTTCAGGGCCGATTCTCTCTCGAGAGTTGTTCAGGGAATCAGAAGCTCGGAATCGATGTTCGACAATCGAGAATCATTGGCCGATCAATCGAGAGTTGTTCGAGAATCACTGTGCAATCTATGCTTGTTCGTGCCTCGCGCAGTGAGTCGCCCAACGCCGTTTCAATATCCAGGATGATCAATTGCCGCCCAAGATTATAATTATGTTTTATTGTTGTTACTCGTTAAAATCAAATTAGTATCAGGCTCAATCAACATAATCAAGTTGCTAGGCAGGCTAAATTCTAAACCATAAAAAATAATTTTAAATGAACCTATATTGGAATTGGTATGGGTTTACTATTTAAAAAAATTAACATATATATATCGTATTTTTTTCTTAAAAAAACATATGCCCTTGAGATTGAACAACGTAAAATCTTGTGTAGTATTTATCTCGGATTTTTTTATAAACGTACCATCTACCCACTCGGATTGAACCACGTAAAATCTGGTGTAGTATTTATTGTATTCTGGTTATCGCGGGATAATAGTGTGTCATTGTGTGTTTGGTTCCGCTGCGCCACTTGAGACCAAACAGATCCGAGAGCTGGATAAGAATGCGAAGAACTGCAGTAGTACTGTATAATTATGCCATATTTGAGCAATGCAAAATCACAAGCAACAAAGATGAATACTCGTGGTTAGGAAATTGCAACGGAGAAACAGATCTGAGAGCTCGATAAAAATGCGAAGAACTGCAGTAGCACTATAGTATTATGCCATATTTGAGCAATGCAGAATCACAAGCAACAAAGATTAATACTCGTGATTAGAAATCGCAACGGAGAGTTCACCGTACAATCTTTAATAAAAGAATGTTTTTAGAGGTGGATCACTCTCATTGTTGGGGAAAACGAATACATTCGAAAATCGACTACTTTTGTTGGAGAGCAGATTTTAAAAAAATCCCAATAAGAGTGGAGCTAACAAAGAGAGATATGTATGTAGATGCGGTGGAGTTAGAGGTGTACGAATCGGTTTTTTTCGAAAACCGGTTTCGGTTATTAACCGAACCGGTTTTTCTCATCAAAATCAAAAACCGGTTTTTTTGTATAACCGGTTCCGGTTACTAACCGGTTTTTTTACTCAAACTAATAACCGATCAAACCGGTTAGGGCGGTTTTTAACCGGTTTAACCTAAAAAAACCGATTTTTTACCGGTTAAAACCGGTTTTTTGTAACCGGTTTCGAAGGCAAAAAACCATAACCGGTCTACAACCAGCGGTTCGGTTTCGGTTACTAACCGGTTGTAAAAAACCGGTTAAAAAAAACCGGTTTCGGTTTTTTGCTGGTTTCAGTTCTAAAACCGGTTTTTTGTACACCTCTAGGTGGAGTGTGAAATTTTAGTTGATGCAAGCGGTCATCCAAGCACTCTATTGGTCCATAGACACGCTAGGTTGTCCGGGTCGTTGTAATTTCAGCTTTCTCTATGGTTTGATTTGTAATTGGTTTGTAACAGTGTGTCTACCAATTTACTAATCTTAAATAATATTCTACATTTGTTGTTCAAAGAAATATAGTATTTATTATTTATGTAATATTTTTATATCTTTATTAATCCTTTTAAAAATAAATAATGACAACATCATCTGGTCCAACCGATTATCAATTAGTAATACAATACTACTTTTCAAAATATTACCAAGTTTTTTTAGAAATAGAATGTGATCAACTAATTATCAACGTCTTATCATCATGGTTCATGTAAATTGCTATTTTGGTCCATGTGGTTTATAATACGTTTCTATAGTTTACAAATATAAAAAGTCTTACAAGTAACACACCAGCATTTCAGTTTATTACAATTCCAGTCCATTAGACTAACTCGGTGTTAGATCCATATCCTATGCCAAGCATGTGATGGTGGCCATTGTCGTAATTAACCATCACTCTTGAAGAAAACAAAACACACCCCTAAATTCAACAAAAAATGAATATGACCTTAATTTACAACCATTTTACTAGGGAAGCTTTCAACAGACAATCATTTTCTCAACTAATGATCTTATTTCAATTTCAAGTCACCACCGTACCAGTAAATCTATAAATAGGAAAATTTTTAATAAGGTTTGAGAATGGTAGGATGTAAGCAAACCTTACCTCTATATATGAGAATATAGACTCTGCTTCTAGAGAGACCCCCAATGTCACGCCCCAACCGATGACGGAAACATCGGGAGGAGACGAACAAATCATTCAAAAGCATCATAACACTACTTTGTGACAATATGTAATTAAGCAAAATTTTATTTCATAATAAAATTGTCAAGTACAACATAATTCAAGAAAATACGACAATACAACAAGTTTGACAAATAACAACATAACAAAGTTGATACAACAATAATAAACCTAACGTCTATGTGTGTATCTAGCGTCATTCGCTACTTCTTTTCATAGCATCATCTCCTCATCCTATAACATGTTTAAAATACGAGTTCAATGCAAAAGCAAAGGCGGGTATACAAATTTGAGTATAGCTAAGTATAAGCATATGTTTAAACAAATCCACATGGCAACAAGAATACATACGAGCATACACTAGGCATGTGATATTTCTAGTCAACCCTCTGTTTACGCAACTAGTATAAATAATTCAACATGACCAACGTTCACAGGCGGTACGTTACTCCTATAGCGCTATACATATCAAATGGAGGCTAAAAATAAGCTAATGTCTATAGTATCACATACGTTCAATCCCTAGTATAAGCATCACATAAGTATCAAGCGTTCATGTATATTGAATTGTTTTGTGCAAGTAATAAAGCACAAGTTTAGTGTTGTTTTGGTACGTAACATGTTACACCCCAAAAGTGTTTAAACGAAAAAAGGGGATTCAGGTATACTCAGGTTTGTTTTTGGGTCTTTTCTACACTTAACAATTCCGTGAAGATGTTGGTTCGTGGGAGGAAACGCCGAGTTATCCTACAAGAGGAAAGGAGGCGTATAAGTAACCAGTTAACGGTGGATTTGGAGTATTCGGGTAAATGTAAGAATAATGTATGGAAAAGTATTATAACATGAAAAATAGTCACTAGACATAGCACTTGTCATCGACACTATAGCAAATCCATAAGGATTGAATGTGTTTTCATAGGTTCAAGACTTATTAGAATCGTGACAAGGAACTACATAAAATAGCGACGAAACTTAATAACTTAACGAGTAATTCACTTAACCATTTATCAAGGGTTCGGTTTCTAAGTTTATTATTTAGTTCATATACATAATTAGTCCTATAGTCATGTAAGAGGTTGGATGATAATTCATCCACTTTGGTACCTCTTGAATCAAGTAAGTCAAGTAGGAGGTGGGAGGATTAACCATCCACTTAGGAACCTCTAGGTTTGTTCACCACTACACAAGTCACCATAGGTGACAAGGAGGGTTCAAGAACATAATGTACAAAATGTAAATATGGTGTCATCTAGATACCAAGTAGCCAAGTGTGAGTCAACCCGAAGAGCACACGAGGACAATGGTCAACGGCTTTGTGGGGTTGCGACACTTTAGGTATAGCAAACTAGCTTGGGATCTTGATGAAAAACATCAAGTGATGTGTGGTCTCAAAAGGTTTAGGATAGCCAAAGCTAACCAAGGTGGACACACATGAACAAGTCTTAACCTTGCATCACTTGTGAGCTAAAAGCTCTATGAAAACAGAAAGTTTGGAGTGTTTAACACTCCTATTTACATGTATAACAACCTAGGTTAGTCTCCTTAATCACAAGATTGATTAGAAGCTCAAGAACACTAGGATGGTTTGAAGTAAACATAAGTTTTGGAAAAGTTTGTTTTAAAACAGGGAATTTCTTGCACTTCAACCTCAATATAAAGGAGTTCCATCTAGGTTTTCCATGGAAGAACCTAAGGAAACAATCCTAGTAGGTGTCCCAAGTGCTAAGGAAGAAGAAACAATGAGAAAGGTGAAGTAGAAGTGAGCTAGAACTCACTTTGAGAGCTTTGAACTTTCTGCTCAATTTCCGAGTTTACCAACTAATTTCAAGTGTTTACAGAGTGAGATTAGAGTGTTTGTAAAGTGGAGGAAGTGTGGGAATGGGTTGGGTTTTATAGGAGGTGATTAGGGTTAGTTAGGTGAGCATTTAGTGCAAGAAGCACAATCCTTGTGCACTAAAATTGACCAATAATGAGCCAAAATCACTTTATGCCAAAATGGGTGGCTGGCGGGCCACGAGAAGGGAAGGGGGACACGCTGGCGGCCCGCGAGAAGCTGGGATAAGTTTCATTTTTTGTCAATTTAGCCCCCTGGGGTTTATATTTAGGGGTTTGGGGTGTTTTTAAGCATAAAAAATGCATTTTCATGTGGTTTTAAGTCAGTTTATCGCAAGAATAAGTATGAGCAAGTATAATTGTATATATGTATCATGTATAAGTATCGTATAATGTATGTATGTCACGTATTTGCAAGTTCACCACACGTTTTATGAATATCACAAATATGCGTTACATGTTTGAATGTATGAGTATAAAATGTTTATGATCAAGTATAACATGAATAAAATATGAATTTTCATTATGATTCAAGTCTCGGATTACAATGGTTTACAACGAAGAATGATTACAAGATACAACGTTTCCCAAAATAGAAATACAACGTGAGCTTGCTATAAATAGAAAGTATGGAAGCGCGAGGCATTACAGTCTCCCCTCCTTTGGGAAATTTCATCCCGGAATTTAGGAAGATGCAACAAATAGATGCGGATACTTAGTCTTTGTATCACTCTCGAGTTTCCAAGTAAATTCAGCGCCACGCTGACCTTCCCATCGAACCTTGACGATAGGAATTCGACTGCGCCTTAATTGCTTGATTCCTCGGTCCATGATTTCAACTGGTTTCTTGACAAAATGCAAGGTCTCATTGATTTGAAGATATTCGAGTGGAACTTGAAGTCCTTCTTCAGCTAGACACTTCTTTAGGTTTGAAACATGAAAGACAGGATGAACGTTGTTGAGCGCTTGAGGCAGATCCAGATGATACGCTACCTTGCCAATCCTCTCAAGAATCTTGAAAGGACCTACGTAGCGGAGGAGCGAGCTTGTCTTTCTTACCAAATCGAACAACACCTTTCCAAGGGGATACCTTGAAAAGTACATTATCACCCACGTTAAATTCCAAGGGCTTGCGTCTTTTGTCAGCGTAGCTCTTTTGTCGGCTTCGGGCTTTGAGTAAGTTGTCACGAATCTGTAGGATCTTGTCCGTTGTCTCTTGTATTAATTCGGGACCAGTGATCTGAACATCTCCGATCTCGTGCCAACAAATAGGCGAACGGCACTTGCGACCATACAAAGCTTCAAATGGAGCCATTTGAATACTGGCGTGATAACTATTGTTGTACGAGAATTCTACCATGGTAAGTGCGAATCCCAATTGCCGCCAAAATCGATTACGCATGACCGAAGCATGTCCTCCAAGGTTTGGATAGTACGCTCAGTTTGACCGTTGGATTGAGGATGGAAAGCGGTGCTAAGGTTAAGACGAGTGCCAAGGGCGGATTGAAATGTTTGCCAAAGGCGGGAGGTGAAACGAGCATCGCGATCGGAAATGATGTCAACGGGAGTACCATGACGACTGATGATTTCATCCGTGTAGATACGGGCCAATTTCTCGACCTTGTAATATTCATGAAAGGAATTTGGTCAATCGGTCAATGATAACCCATATACTGTCATGACCAGACGAAGTACGAGGAAGCTTGGTAATGAAATCCATAGCAATACTCTCTCATTTCCAGACAGGAATTTCTGGTTGTTCAAGTAAGCCAGAGGGGCGTTGATGTTCAGCTTTCACCTTAGAACAAGTAAGGCACTTCGAGACGTAGAGAGCGATATATTTCTTCATCCCAGGCCACCAATAAGATGCACGAAGGTCATGGTACATTTTGTCGGCGCCAGGATGAATGGAGTATCGGGGTTTGTGGGCTTCATCCATCAAGGTGTTTCGAAGGTTAAGACGATTGGGAATCCAAATGCGATCATGGTAGTAAAGGATACCATCGGGTTTAGCTGCGAGTGGGTTTTCGACTCCACAATTTAACTCGTTATCGAGGTTACCCTCGTTAATGACGAAAAATTGTGCTTGGCGAATTAGCTCGTGAAGTTTTCCCACAATTTGGTAGCAACGAACACTCTTCACATGAGTCTTACGACTAAGTGCATCGGCCACAACATTTGCTTTGCCAGGATGGTAGCGAATGTCATAGTCGTAGTCGTTTAACAATTCTACCTAACGACGTTGACGCATGTTAAGTTCCTTTTGATCAAAGATATGTTGAAGGCTCTTATGGTCGGTGAAGACAGTACACTTTGTACCATAAAGGTAGTGTCGCCAAATCTTTAACGCAAAAACAACTGCACCAAGTTCAAGGTCGTGCGTAGTACAGTTTTTCTCATGAATCTTGAGTTGTCTCGACGCGTAAGCGATAACCTTGTCCCGTTGCATAAGAACGCAACCAAGACCTTGGTTTGAAGCATCACGATACACGATGAAATCGTCGTTTCCATCAGGGAGGGTAAGGATAGGAGCATTACAGAGCATGTCCTTGAGGGTTTGAAAAGACTCCTCTTGTTCTGGACCCCAAACAAAAGGTTTATCTTTTTGAGTCAACGACGTTAAAGGAACGGTAATCTTGGAGAAGTTCGAGATGAAACGACGATAATACCCAGCTAGGCCAAGAAACGAACGAATTTCAGAAGGAGATTTAGGTGCAATCCAATTCTTCACAGCTTCTATCTTTGCGGGGTCAACATGAATACCGAGTTCATTGACGGTGTGACCAAGGAATTGAACCTCTTTTAGCAAAAATTCACACTTGGAGAATTTGGCGTAAAGACGTTCGGTTTGCAAAAGTTGAAGGATAAGTTGCAAATGTCGCCCATGTTCTTCTTTCGTCTTGGAGTAGATGAGAATATCGTCGATGAATACGATTACGAATTGATCGAGGAAAGGTTTACACACGCGGTTCATGAGATCCATAAACACTGCAAGCGCGTTAGTCAAACCAAAAGGCATGACCACGAACTCATAGTGTCCATAACGTGTGCGGAAGGCAGTCTTAGGTATATCTCCCTCGAAAACTCGAAGTTGATGGTAGCCAGAACGGAGATCGATTTTCGAGAAACAAGTCGCACCTTGAAGTTGATCAAAGAGATCGTCAATACGAGGAAGTGGGTATCTTGACTGTAAGTTTATTGAGTTCACGATAGTCAATGCACATCCGAAAAGACTCATCTTTCTTCTTGACGAACAAAACGGGAGCGCCCCAAGGGGAAGTACTAGGGCGTATAAAGCCTTTATCAAGAAGCTCTTGAAGTTGGCTAGATAGCTCTTGCATCTCCGAGGGTGCTAAACGATAAGGAGCTTTCGCAACCGGAGTTGCGCAGGGAGGAGGTCAATACGAAAGTCAACAGATCGAGGAGGCGGAGGACCAGGAAGATCCTCTGGAAAGACATCAGGGAAATCGCAAACAACAGGAACGTCGCTCACGCTCGGCCCTTTGTCTTTCTTTTCCACAACATGGGCCAGAAAGGCAAAGTACTCCTTGTGCAAATATTTGTTTGCTTGAATACACGACATGAGCTTGAGACCTTTAAAAGGTTTCTCGCCGTAGACGTGTAAGGAATCATTGCTAGGAAGGGGAAGGCGAATGAACTTTTCCGAACAAACAACTTCGCACGAACTCGCTTAAGACAATCCATGCCTACTATCACATCGAAACTACCCATTTGCATAGGTATGAGGTCGATCGAAAACGTATGATCGTTTAGAATCAAGGAGCAATTAGTAAGGATGGAATCAACAGGACGGTTTTACCATTTGCGACTTCGACAGCGAAAGGATTAGGCAATTTGGAACGCACGCACTTAAGTAAAGGTTCAAATTCAGTCGAAACAAAACTTTTATCAGCGCTATGGCATCAAATAGACATGAAGCATAAACATGGTTAACAAGGAACGTACCAGTTATAACGTCGTTTGAACTTTGGGCTTGAGCGTTGGTGAGGGCAAATGCTCTTACGCGTGCCGGTTGAGGCTGTTGCTGCTGTTGAGGCTGCTGGTTGACGTTGAGCTGAGGGCAAACGTTGGCAAGATTTCTCGGGTCACCGCACTTGAAACATGCTTGCACTGGAGCATTTTGAGGTTGGGCAGGGCTCGGGTTAGGCATGAGGGCTTGAGTTTGGGTTTGGTTGGTTTGGGTTTAGGGGTTGTTGTGACATTGGCTAGCAAAGTGCCCGAATATGTGGCATTGGGCACATTTGTGACATGAGGTGCCAGTGGGATGATGGTGTGAACAGGTGTTACATCGGGGATGTGACCCAACGTAGCCCAATCTTGGTGCTTGAGGGTTGG
>CAMTDV010000025.1:36739879-36822405 GCA_947069175.1 Scalesia atractyloides
AAACCCAAGTAAGTAAATGATGGAGGCATTAGGACTAACCCATTTTTTTTCTCAAAACGATTAATTTTATTTCTTTTCACCCATCACCAAAAATCCTCCTAGTCAACCCTTTTGAGCCTAAAACCTTTTCGTTTCAAAAACCCACAAAGACAAACACCTATTACCCACAAAAAACCATTTTCCTTTCAAACCCATTTCTTTTAGTAAAAAGCTCGGATATCTTGTGAAAAAAAATGTATATATAGCTCTTCCAATAACCAAACAAGTTCCTTCAAAAAATCTTGTTTGAAAAACGCTTGGATAAAATAAATACGAAAAGTTTTACGATATCCGACGCTATTTACGTCTTTTGTCATACTACTAACCACTAACCAAAAAATTCACCTACCTCTAGCCCAAGCCTAAACCCTTCAAAGTCCTCTTGATACTCGCAAAGGTTTATAGTTAAAAAGGAGGAGGTTTGATCACTTGGCAAGCATATGGTAGAAGTAAGTTCCAAACCGGAAACCGAGTGTTATCTCAAAAATACATATTCGGCCAAGTGTTGAGTGATCCCTTGTGAGGTACGTGAACTTGTATATAAATAAATAGAATTTTAAAGAGGCATGTTATGCCTAAATAAATAATTTTTCATAGAAATGTTCTTAATAAATCATGACAAATAGGAACTGTAATTAAAAGTAAAAACATAATTTGAATAAGAATCTTGGATTCCCGACACTCGAAGACAAGTCACAAAACTTCTTCTCTACCTATTCCGTTTGGGTGTGTAAGCCACATTTAAATAGTTTTGCTTGAGGACAAGCAAAGATTCAAGTGTGGGGATATTTGATGTACACAAAATGCAACATATAAATTACATCTAATGAGGCATAAAACTAACCCTTTTTAGTACTAAAGTTGGAAAAAGCACGTTTCTTTGTTCCTTTTGTATTTTTAGGATAAACAGAGCTTAAACGAACAAAAGAAGCAAATAAGCAGCTAAAATCAACATAAATACAGAAAGAAGCAATAACAAGCCATGCCTGACCCCTCATTTATACCCCAAAAGACAAAAAAAACCAGATCACAGAAGATGAGCACGGGCCGTGTCCACCAAGCACGGGGCGTGGTCAAGCCCTGCACTACAAGACAAAACATTCAGAAGCTTCCACGCCCACCACGGGGCCGTGTCCAGAGTAACACGGGCCGTGGTCAACTATAAGATTTGCAGAATCTGGATAGTACAGCGACAGTTGACCACGGGTCCGTGCCCAGAGGCCACGGGGCTGTGTGGGGCCCTCTGCTGACAAATGCAATTAATGAAGAAAGAGAAGGATGTTGCACACGGGGCCGTGGTCGGGCTTCTGTTCAGACTATAAATACGGGTGCTTGGTTACCTACAAAGGCATCCCTTGGCAAACCACTTCTCTCTCACTTTGCCACCACTCCACCACCACTACAACACCAACACCCACCACCATCATCCATCTTCCATCTTTAGAGTGTGTAGTAGTCTCGGGATCCAAGATAGATTGTAAGGGTTCTTGTCAAACAAAGGCCATGCTTGGCTAAATTCCTTACATCACTTGCTGAAGACTAATCTTTTATGTATTACTTTTTGTGTTTTATCTTTCGGCACTTTTTATTTGGGTTTGTATTAATGACTTTAATAACTAATTTCTTATGTTGAAAGTGAATTTTCTTAACCATTTCTTCATGATGTCATTGATTTGCTCATTCGTGTCTTTATGGTCTATATAAAGCGTGTTAACTACTTGGAAGGGGGTTAGAAGGGTGGTTTGGTAAAGTTCTTGTCTCGTTCAGTGTATAGATCATGCGAGGACTTGGTTCAAGCCTATTAGGGCCTCCTTCAATGCTCAACGGGTATTGGATGGCGGGGGCGCGAATGGCTTGAACCCCTCATATGTAAACTACTATTAATACTTTAAACCGACTACTTGGGATTATATCCTTGCTGACTCAAACCACTTAGCCGAGGTTAACGTCACCTTCAAAAGAGGGGCCTACCACTTTACGCATTAATAACTTACTTAATTGTCTTCCAATATTCTGACCTTTTGGGATTGTATCCCTGCTGACTCAAACCACTGGGTTGAGGGTAACGTCACCTTTAAAAGAGGGCCTACTACTATAACTAAGATAACATCTTAAAAAGTCCGAAAGTGTGAAAACTATCAAAGGATACATAAAAGAGAAGTTGGATCCAAGTGATTCTATCTTGTCTATTTGTATTTCATTTTATTTTATTTATCTTTTTTTTTCTTATCTTTATGTTTGAAAACTTTTATCAAAAATTTAGATTGATTAGACGTCGACGATAAACCGGTATTAAAAGTTCTTGTGTTCTTGGACGATCTCGGTATCTTACCAACGCTATACTACGCTCACGATGTGTGCACTTGCCCAAGTGTGTGCTTAGTGTTAGTAGAATATCGTGTTTTATAAATTTAAAACTTGACTATGCGTAAAATGGACTAAAAATGACTATAAAAATATAGTACGCTTAGCACACACCATCTCCGAACCTTAAACGCAAAAATTATTGCTCCTAACTCTAGATCATGGGTTGTATAATTCTCTTCATGCTGCTTAAGTTGTCTAGAGGTATAAGCAATTACTTTTTGGCATTGCATCAGCACACATCCTTATCCTAACTTAGATGCATCACAATAGACTACGAAGTCTTCAGTTCCTTCTAGCAAAGCGAGTATTGGTGCGTTGGTTAACTTTTGCTTCAAAAGCCTGAATGCTTCTTCTTGATTTGGTCCCCATTCAAACTTAATCGATTTGCAAGTTAGCTTGTTTAACGGGATGACTATTCTAGAAAAATGTTGAATAAAACGTCTATAATATCATGCTAATACCATAAAACTTCTTATTTCCGTTGGTGATTCTAGGACCTTCCATTTGGTAATTTCTTTGATCTTTGTGGGATCCACATGAATTCCTTCGTGGTTTACCAGATGTCCAAGGAATTGTACTTCTTGTAACCATAATTCACATTTCGAGAATTTCGCATAAAGCTTTTCCTTTCTCAGTAATGACATGAGTATATGCAAATGCTCTGCATGATCTTCCTTACTCTTAGAGTAAATTAGAATATCATCTATAAAGACAATTATGAATTTATCCAGGTATAGTTTTCATATAATGTCCATAATATGCAGCTGGGGCATTGGTTAAACCAAATGGCATGACTGTAAATTCATAATGACCGTACCTCGTTCTGAATGCAGTTTTAGGAATGTCCTCTTTCTGTACTTTTAACTGATAATATCTTGAGCGTAAGTTGATCTTAGAAAAGAATTGGGCTCCTTGGAGTTGATCGAACAAATTATCAATTCGTGGTAATGGGTAACGATTTTTGATCGTCACTTTATTCAATTCTCGGTAATCAATGCACATACGCATTGATCCGTCTTTCTTCTTGACAAATAACATTGGTGCTCTCCTTGGCGATGAGCTAGGTGTATGAACCCTTTCTCTAGCAATTCATCCAGCTGTTTCTTCAATTCCTGCATCTTCGTCGGTGCTAGGCGATAGGGTGCTTTGGCAATCGGTGCCGTTCTGGTATTAGGTGAATTCTAAATTCATCCTTTCGATCTGGTGGTAATCCAGGCAATTCTTCTGGGAAAACGTCAGGGAATTAAGATATTACGGGAATATCTTTTAATTCTTTTCCTTTAATGTTAATGATTATGGAAATCATATACACCATTCCTCTTTTCCGTATATAACTTGCAGCCTTCATTACTGAGATGAACTTTGTTGGCCTTGTCGACTTGTCTCCCTTAACTGTGATCTTTTCATCAAATGGTGTATTCACTTCTACGGACTTTTGACCACATAATATGCGTGCCTGATTGGCTACCAACGAATCCATTCCTAGCACAATATCGAATCCGGCTAGATCCATTGGAAAAAGGTTAGCAGTAAAATTATGACTTAAAATTTCTATCTTTACTCCTTGCAGGATTTCGCTTATTTTGATAGAAGATCCATTTGCCGTTTCCACCAAACAATCTTGGTGAAGTTTAGTTAATAGTTGATTGAGAAGTTTACAGAAGGAAGTATTTATGAAACTTTGGTTTGCACCAGAGTCAGATAATACTTTGGCATAAACGTCATTAACTAAAAACGTATCGGCAATCACATCCGGAATCATCTTGGCTTCCTCAGCGGTCAGCACGAATGCTCTGGCATTTCTCTTGGGTCCTTCCGTCGTCTTTGCTTTGTTGTTTGTTGCTGGAGCTAGTTTCAGACAGTTGGTTTTAATATGACCGGCTTCTCCGCAATTGTAGCATAGCCTGTTGCTAGCTTTCTTTCTGCAATCTTCTTCCTTATGCCCTGGAAATTTGCAGAAATTGTAGTATGTAGAGCATTTCCCTGAATGTTTCCTTTTGCATTACTTATATGGGGTGAAGAAGAACTTGCCCCTTTCCCGCGATTGGAATTACCATAACGTAGTTCCTAGGTGATCTTTTGAGCTAGATTCCTTTTCTGGTTTTCTTCTTGCGTACGTACCAATTCATCTGTCAAGGTGTTTGCTAGTTCTACTGCTTCTTCTATGGTTTGTGGTCTAGCTGCCTTGACTACATGTCTGATCTCACTGATTAATCCCCAGATGTAACGGGAGATTAATACTGGTTCTGGTGAGGCCAAGGTTGGTACAATCCTTGCATATTCATAGAATGTGGTAGTATATTCTCTGCAATCTACCCCAATCATTCTATGATTTAGGAATTTATTAGCAATATGTTCCTCTTCATTAGGAGGATAAATTTCATTTCAACTATTTCCTTAAAGTTGTTCAATTCCATACTGTAAACCCTGTCACTTCCTCTGGACTAAAGAATGGTTTTCCACCATTCTAAAGCTGCATCTTTAAAAACATTAGAAGCATACATGACTTTATCTTGATTTGCACATTTACTTATCTTTAAGACTGCTTCCGTCTTTTCTACCAAGTGCAAGGCTGAAATAGCTCCTTCATTGCCGGAGAATTCCATCGGTTTGCATGATAAGAATTCTTTATAAGAACAACCATATGAGATGGTTCTTCTTATTTTTGGAATTGGAGCTTGGATTAACAATTCGTGATTTCCATTCACGCTGTGATTTGATTCAGGGGTACATGCTTATTCCCGTTTATGGAATCATTATTTCTGCCTTTTTAATAGTATCGATAATATAGGGCATAGCATCTATGTTTCCGTGGGCCACTATGTGTTCGATAACACTTTTATTCATTTGATTCTCGTTATTATCATTATTCTGGATTTCCGGATTTACTTCGTCTGACATCTGAATTGTAAACATTTATCAGGTATTAATATCACAGAATAAATTAAATAATAATCATACCGACACAGTGAACCAAAATCGTCGAGCATTGAGACTTTTACTTTTTCCATATATATGTATCTATTACAACATAGCTGGGGTTCAAACATTAGTAACTAGGCAACGATATATATAGGTGATATATATTACTTTATATCTATTTTAGTTGTTTTGTTTTTTTAGTATACACACACACACACACATATATATATTTATTAGGCGACTGCTTTCTTAAAACTGCATCTCCCGCTCGTCATATTTCCAGACGATCTTCTCCCCGATTTGGCGAATCCGGTTTCCTTCCTCCATTAACTCTTCACCATACTGGCGGAGTTCCTCCACATGATCCCTAGGTAGTATTGGGGCTGGCACTGGTTCAGGGTAAGGTGGAACTGACTCTTCGTAGGGATAAGGGTTTTCTAGTAGGTTCTGAATTGCCCAGTTGTTAGCCCACCACTGATCTAAAGGGTTTGGTGTGGGAATCCTAGGTATCTCATTGGGATTAAAGGCTGGGATTGGAAATTGGTTTTCCTGATTCTGTTCTAGGTTCATGGGTTTGTTAGGAAATAAAGGAAGTAATGGTGGTTCTGGATTTGCTACTTGGTGGAAATTAGGTTCTCCTCCTACGTTTCCAAACATATGAAAATTAGCTAGTTGTCTATCCAATTCTTCTTCCCACAAAGGTCTAACTTCTAGGTTTTGGGTATTTCTCTCAGTTCTAACCGTTATGGCTTGCTGTTGGGCTTATCTCATTCTTTTCCTCCTCTCTCCCTTGGCTCTACTAAACCAACCTCTCTTTTTAGGGGGAAAAGGTTCTGTGGATTTGGCTTTGAAAACAAAGATATCTTTGGAATCGACGGTGTAGTCGGTGATTGGCTGGGATGTTCCTTCATCCATGAGAGAATGAGGTAGGTGACGATAAGCGTCAGAAGTACCCTGATCACTCATACTGTAAACTAAACAAGTTAGTAAAATAACACAAAATAATAATATACATATTTACACAGAGTAACGTATAAGTTGCGGATATTTCCTAACACAATTGGTTAAAATGTAGGGATTTCAAAAGAACACATAAATGGCTTAAATCAGTGGCTCTGATACCACCTTCTGTCGCAACCCTCGACCCCTACCACGAGAGCGGGGGCCGCGAGGACCGCAGACAGGTGGTACCGGTGTTTATTAATTTGGCAGCAGAAATTAAAACCTCAGGATCGTAGTTAGGAAATGTTATCAGAGTTTCAAAACATTAAACTTTTATAAATAACAAATGGGATAAAACCCATGTTTCTATTACAATACATTCGTAGGGGTAAACCCTAATTTATGAAAACATAAACTACTTTTTTTATTTAGGTAGCTTTTATAGCCACTTTTCTAAGTCTTCAGTGCTCTCCAGCTGGCTTCTATTAGCTTCACATTAAGTTACCTGAAACGCGTTTTAAAAACATTTTATCAGCAAGAAATACTGGCGAGTGCATCCCAGTTTAATCAAAACATGTTTTTATACTTTACAGTTATTGAGAGCATCAGGGATTACAATGTTTATATCTACACAATTACTCATTCAGTACTGTCAACACCTGACTTGTGGGTCATATTACTTTGGGTCCTGTCACCCAACAGTAACGGTTCCTGTCACACTCCTGTGTCCGTGGACTAGTAATGTATACAAAACCCCAACATACCGACAGTAATTGTAGAGTACATATACTCAATCACTGTTAAGCATAATTAAAACATCTGGGGTTTTTGGTAACACATTTTTTACTCACAAAAAGATTTACAAAAAGAGAATGTACTCGCCTTGGAAACTTAGGTATTCCTACATGCTTCCTTGTAACAATTCCTGATTACTTCCTGGAATTTCTATTTAAAACATATAATGCATATGTGTTAGTAAATTAACCCAAGTCACTTTAGCCATACGACACGAGACAGAACCCCAACGAATTTTAGTCAGACAGGGCCTTGACATAGGTCAGTGGGTCCTAAATCAATCGGGTAGGATGCCCATACAACACGAGATAGAACCCCAATGAACTTAGTCGGGCAGAGCCTTGACATGAGGTGGTGGGTCCTAAATCGGGTAGGGTAAAGAATTAGTGATCGGGGTTAAGATACTTACAACAGGCAGCGTTTCGCAGGTTTAGGAGTTTAGGGGGGTTTCGCAGAGAAACAAAGAAAGGGGGAGTATACAATCAAAGAACTCGATCGATTTTGAGCAATGAACTCAATCCCAGGCCTGCCCTTTTATACCCGAATTTGACCTCCCCCGCGCGTCGCGCGAGAAACAGAGGTGGCTCGCGCGTGGCGCGACAACTTCCCCCTATGGCTAGGCTAGCCCCGTAACGAGTATAGGCTTGCCACTTGTCGAAAACGGACATACGCGTGTCTGACCTCTGTCGCACATCGCGCCAGGATCAGGGGTTCCTGGCGCGTGGCGCCTGGGAAGCCAAGATCCATTTTCTTCGTTTTGAATGCTGTGTCTCAATTCCCGTGTCTGGTTCTTCGTTTCGGCTCGATTTGGGGTGTTTTGGAGAGTTGTTACACCAAATAGAAAAAAAACAACCATATACATTTTAGGTACACGTATCTTAACTTAGTTATAGTTGACTACGATTCATGAGACATTTTGACTCAGCAACTCAATCGCCAGATACGAAATATGAAAAATCCACTATGCGAGTAACCCGTCAATCCAAACTCCTCCAGATTCTACTAACATAATGAACTGAACAAAAATCAGGTGACGACGACGTGACGATGATGCGCGACAACAACGATAGTAGTTGTTGGTGGTCGATGGAGGCGGTATGGTTGGTCTGCGGTGCTCGACAACGGCACTGGGCACTCCATGTTTATCACATGGTCTTTAGGTTTCTACTAAACTTGGTACAATCTAAATGAGATCCGTAGTCCCCTATTTATAGCCACCTAACCCTACTCTTGGTCAAACTTAAGGAGGCCCTCCATGTTTATCACATGTGCTTTACGCTCTGTTCCCTAGTTTACTTATTTCCTTTTTCTCCTTTCGCTCATTTTCTCTTCTCTTCCCATCATTCCTTTCATTTTGGAATGATGAAATTAGCCCCAAACTTCCCTTTCTTTCCCTCCCTTCCATTTCCTTCCAATTTGGAAGGATGAAATTTAGCCCCAAACTTCCCTTCCTTTCTCTTCCCTTCTTTCGACGTATGTCCAAATAACATATGGAATTAATGTTTTAAATACCGGTTCATACCGACTGGTAATATCGGTAGAACTGGATATTGGACACATAATCGGTACGACAAAGGCTAGAAAATTAGGGAGCGATATATATTTCGAATCATCGGTATTACCGGTTCATACTAATGAACCTATACTTAAAACTCTTTGATTTTGAGATTCAACAAAAAGGAAAGCCCACTATGCTGTCGACCCACCACCATATAAAGTGAAATTGAATCATTTAATGCCATCAAATAGATCAAAATTAAAATCGACTTTTCATTTCTAGTTTTCCAAACGTTTCCATTTATCGTCGCTCTTAACTCCCCTTCTCAGTATATATTCAAACATCTCCGGCGATGCCAACAAAGCGAAGCGCAACCATGTGAGCGTCTCCTCTTTTACCTCGGATTATACTCAAACATCTCTAACATCTTCTCTAAGCTCCGACAACATTCTTGTCTAGTTGTCTTAACATATCTAATCTGATCTCAAATTATATTCAAACATCTCTCTACCTTACCGACCGGTCCACCGAACCGCCGGTCCATCAAACTTCACGAACTGGTCGAATTTTGGGAACCTTAGCGATTAGGGGTGATCGGATCGTTCAAGAGGCCGAATCCCGGTCAGACCGGTCAAACCGACCGGTCTGATCCAGTCACCAAAACCATGGTTGCCCATGCATACTAATCTAACACTTCTATCAAGACTTGAAATTACGGGACTACATGTAGAAATAATCTTTCACAAAGCATGTTTGAGCCTCAACACTGGTTATATTAACTCTTGTTGAGATTTCATATGAGATAATACGAGAATTTGTTTGAAAATTGTCAATTTCTATCTTCATTGTAACATGCGAACATTTCATAAATACCTTTGTATAATTTAATTTTAAACTTATAAATTACTTTATAAGTTTTTACAAGTATTTATTCTTTATTTTTAAGGGTATAATTATAAAATAAATAAAAGTTTTGGCAGATTTACAAACCAAACAAGATTATATGAAAGAATCGCGTTGCATTTCCTAACCAAACACATGAATGGAATCAACTCCAATTCCTTTAACAAACTTCAATTTAATAAAAAACATTACGTGAACCAAATGATCCCTTGTGAATGTTAGGAGAAGATTTAACATTGATTTAGATTTTAGTTAAGTGAAAACTTTGAGTCTCCTTTGTCCTCGTTTGAGAATCACCAGGAACATAATTCAAGTATGCCCATCCCTTGCAAAAATTATGTGTCATTCATTTTGGACTACATAATTTTATGAGAGTTTCAAGCACTTATGTTTTGTCCCGCGAGTACAAGTTGTCGGATTTTCACCACTAAACTTACTACTACAACTTTTTGTTCGATCAAGTAGTTGGTAAGTCTTCCTTTCACTGGCACAACAGGCTGTGGGATTTGGTAATTCTGGCCATTGACCCCCAATTCAAATATCTACATTTATTGGCATTAAGTCCATTTTACATTACAATAAATAGATACTTATGTTGACATGTGACCAACGCTAATTTAATCTTATAAAAAAATTAAATACAGTATGCAAACTTATTTTACTGGAAATTGTGATGTTACGTTTCATTGACCTCTCAAAAGTCAAATTTTTTCGACAAACGATAATTCAAGAGTCATATGTAATCACTAGATGTGTTACTCTACCATCAGAGACCACTCCAACCCTAGAGGTCTCCTTACATCGTCGTTTAAGTCCCGATACTAACCCGTAAACACGACACGAGGCAAGTAGCACAAGCCAAACGTTGACTAGAAACTTTTGTAATGACCAAAATCGAGGGGCGTTATCAGAACTAGCTAGAGAGGAGCTTATCAAGCCCAAACTGGAGGGGCCTCCATTACATTTGCAACTTGAATCGCAGCGCCAAAGCTTTCACCAAATTCCTACGGTCAGATAGATAGATATATACCGCCAAAATCCCTATCACTAATCATGAGGTAATACTTACGATTTCTCTGAAATCATTTGCGCTCAATATATTAGTCTCCTCTTCTTGTTGTTCCAGAAGTTGCAACCCTAGGGCAAGTATCTGAGTTGCGTCTAATGGAGCCTGAGTTTCACAGAATCAATGTAAGTTTTCACAACTCACCGTGCTTTATTTGCCAAATTTCAAGTGGATTATGGACTTAGCTTTCTGTTAGTGTATTTGAAACAACCAAGATCATGTTTATGTTTATGTGTAATTTGCCCTACCCTACAATATGTCATCTTCTACACAGATACCAGAACCAGTAATTTTAGGTTTAGGTAATGGATTTAATTCATTTATTTATTTATTGTAATAGCAATCAGCATGTTGTTATGTTTTTGTTACCATACAAATCAAGATGAAGCCTTCAATTGAAAATGTTAGGTAAAAGAGAATTAACTGATTGCATTATGTGCTTAGTACTAACTACTAAGAACTAGAATCGGTACAACCTTACTGCTGCACAACATATGGACTAGATTACCCTATGCTGTCAAATTTATGTGGATGAAATCAACTCTTCTCACCCTAAGTAGTTAATGCGGTAAAATATCGGATATCGGTCAAGGACCGATATTTGAGATATCGATTATCGCGGTGGGATATCGGTGGAATATCAATAATTTTAATATCATGCTAAATTTATATATAGCAATTTAACACTAACAATTCAGTATACTCTCCTACTATTAACAAATTAATCTTTTGCAACTTGCAAAACACTAACAATTGTAGCAAGTAGGAACTGACTAAGACTTAACACACTAACATTTAACGGTAGCAGCTAACAATTAAGACTTAAAACACTAATAACAACAATAAGAGGAAAGACGAATGGTAGAAATAAGAAGAAAAGTACTGATAGCAGGAAAATCGGTGATATATTGGTCAAATGTCGGTCGATATTGCCGATATTATCGGTACCATATTATGACCGATATTTTGCACCTATATCTCGGTAGGGGACCGATAACCAATATATCGTGATATTAACTACATATCTCACCTGAGGTTTTGTCCACCTAAAACCTGTTTCGTTATTTCTTAACTTGGAACACTTTTGATAACAAAATTCAACACCACAAGGGAGTTTTGGAAATGCAATGAATTTGTAGAGGGATAAGAAAATAGGACATATATGGATGGAAGATGGAGATCATTTTTCTTAAACTTGCCTTCTTTGGTCTTTGTTATGTTCTTATTCTCTTTAAGATGAAGCTTATGATATGAAAGGAATGGAATATGAGTTTTGATTCTTTAACCATTTATAAATTAAAAAAATCTTACCAATTTAAGTGCATCAGGAGGTAATCGTGCATTTTTGCGCCTTTTAGTCAGGAAATGAGCACATTTTGGGGTCTTAGGCTGAAGTGCAATGTATGTGGGCCGTTTCACAAAAAAAATTTAAGGATTATAGGCCTATATCCAACTTGGTTCAAAGTTCATAGGCCCAAATAGTGATAGTCTTTAGGTTTTATAATTGCAAATCTCCCATAAAAAAGAAAGAGTAGATTGGGATATCTTGTTGTCGGACCAAAATGTTTTGACATTTTACACCGTGACACAAAACCCTAGTTGTCTTCGAGCTGATCGATGGAGAAGGGAGAAAAAACTTGTAAACAATCCCAAAGTTCATATTTGGGAAAACGAGCATACCGCAACTTTGCTCATCCTATAAAGGTTTGTTTGATCCATTTCACTAGTGTTTTCCACATTAATACCCCTACTTATGGATTTATATATGTTTCTTTGATATGGATTTGGATTTGGATCTAGATCACCATGTGTAAAGTTAAACTGAAACAAGTATCGCACGAAAAAATTTCATTTTTAGTTAGAACATATGTCGTCGGTAAGTGGATAATGAATTAAAATTTATTGAAGTTTCTTTATTATTGTGTTTACTTATTTTTACCTACCTTCTACATTCCTTATCTGGCAGAAGGTAGATCTGGTTTTTGATTTGTGGTGGAGGATTGTTAGGATCGCTAGGATTGAACACACACGAAACTGAACACACACACACGAAAGCAATAAATGACACGAAGATTTAAAGTGGTTCGGTCAGCTGACCTACGTCCACTGTGCTGCAACTAGGGTTTCTTTATTATTCAGGTGCTCAAGGAATTACAAGTACAATGATATCAATATATAGAGACTAATCTAGGGTTAGGAAACTTGTTCCCCAAGTTAGGCCCAAGCCCACATAGAGATAACTAGGGCCGGCTAAATTAAAACCCTAATTTAACTGCCTAATATGGGCCGACTCAAAGCTAGGGTCGGACGCCCTCCCTTGATCGGGCCCTCCACACCAATTAGCCCAACAATCTCCCACTTGGAGGCTCGAACAACTCCCAATAGTCTTCAAAATTTGTACATCTTGTAATCTTCCTTTACCACCTAGTTGCAGCAGCCTTCTCAACAATTAACCTGAAGGCACGTTGAAGCTCCCACTAAGCCTCAACTCATCAGTCACAACCTGTGACTCGTTCTCTGTCCCTGTCGGCTCCCACTTAAGCGAACTGCCGAATCCTGAAAAATCCTGAGAACACACACTCTCCAATACTAGCAAGAGATTCTCTGGAGAGACTTTTCCATTTGGAATTCTGGTCTTTTTAACCCACTGTCGCCCTGAAACTGTAACTGAAACACGCCTTGCGCTCCCACTGTCACAATGTCCCCCGACTGGTTTGACCTTCCAAACACGTTCATCCCGAATCTTCCCTGTGACTCTAGGTTTCTCTCTTGCAAAGGAAACCCTCTTCTGTCCCTGAGATTCTGTGAACTCGACTTTGTTTTTCTTCAGTTTCGAACACTGATTCCTAAAGTGTCCTACTTCATTGCAATTCCAACATACCACATCCTTCCGAACCTTAGACACACTCCTCTTGCTCTGACGACTTTCCCGCTGATTCTTTCTTCCCCTGGCCTCTGTACTCAACAAAGAACTCGAAGACTCACCTGAACCACGACGTCGAGCATCCTCTCCCAAAATAAGATCCCGCATCTTCGCAAACGTGAACTTACTCGATTCCGAAGTGCTAGTAACAACAGTTACGGTTCCAGACCAACTATCAGGCAATGAGGATAATAACAGTAGAGCTTGAACCTCATCATCAAACTTAATATCGACAGACACTAAGCGAGACAAGATTGAGGTTAGGTTTTGATGTGATTTGTTACCGAGTCACCCTCCTTCATCCTGGTATTCACAAGCTCTCGAATAAGATAAACCTTATTTGCTGCAGAAGGCTTCTCATACATGTTAGATAATGCTTCCATCATACCTTTAGCTGAGGTCTCCTTCTGGATGTTATAGGCAACATTCTCTGACAGAGAAAGCGTTATCACTGCTCTGGCTTTCTTATCCAACTTCACCCAATCTGCTTGTGGCATATCTTTTGGCTTCTCACCCTCAAGCACTACATCTAAGTCTTTCTGACAAAGTAGTGCCTCAATCTGCATCTTCCACCAACCAAACTTATTCCCATCAAACTTCTCTATTATAACCTTTCCGTCTACAGCCATGGCAATGACTAAACGAACACTGGTTATGGATAAACAGAGACAAACGCAGCAAATCAATCTATTTAACACGCAGCGGAATAACGAACTTGATAATCAAAACTGAAACTTTAACTGAAACGATAAAACCTGACAACGCGGTTGACTCAGGTTCTAGGTTTCTGTAGTCGGTCTCTTTGATTCAGCAAAACTGTTCTTCTGCAAAATAGATCTCTGATTTCGGCTGATTCGGGACTGGTTGTTAAAGCTTTCGAAAAAAACGGAACCTAAACCTTCTTCTGCGACGACGGCGAAAACCCTAACGGCGGCAGCGAAACCCTAGTAGCGCTGGGGTGACGGCGGCGGTTGACTGGGTGGCTGACGACGAAAGAACTGAAGGTGGCGGTTCTGGTGTTCTCGTGTGATCCCGATCAAGAGCCAAAGCTCTGATACCAGTTGTTAGGATCGCTAGGATTGAACACACACGAAACTGAACACACACACACGAAAGCAATAAATGACACGAAGATTTAAAGTGGTTCGGTCAGCTGACCTACGTCCACTGTGCTGCAACTAGGGTTTCTTTATTATTTAGGTGCTCAAGGAATTACAAGTACAATGATATCAATATATAGAGACTAATCTAGGGTTAGGAAACTTGTTCCCCAAGTTAGGCCCAAGCCCACATAGAGATAACTAGGGCCGGCTAAATTAAAACCCTAATTTAACTGCCTAATATGGGCCAACTCAAAGCTAGGGTCGGCCGCCCTCCCTTGATCGGCCTCCACACCAATTAGCCCAACAAGGATTTTGTTTAAGAAATTCATATTAAAAGTAAAGAGTTTGGTGCTTCTTTTCTTGGTGATACATGTTTATTCTATTTTAATTGTGTTCTTCGAGGTAAATATCAATAAACTTGATGCATAGTTTGTCCCATTATTCTTATTTATGACATCTTAAACTTGCACATTAGCATGATACCATTTCTTCAATCAAACAAAAGGTTAATTTGGCCAGGATTTTTAGTCAAAAAGCCTTGTGAGTTTACAGTGAGAACAATAATACATTACACTGATTCCAATTTCCAGGCTATTTTTTGACTTTTGGCCTTAACGCTGATGTAAGTTAACCTGGTTTGAAACTGGAATTGCATTTTTTAATGTATTACTTTACCATTGAAATGTGAATACTAATATATATGTTATGTGGTGTGTTTTTTTAATAAAAGTAAACTGAGTTGATCTCATCTAACCATTTTTAAATATGCTGTACATCTAGGACATTTGTAGTGTTCCTTTTTCTTGATTGTTTGAAGAGATTTGCGTGCATCACTTAGTGCCTTTGATGTTATTATGATTCACATTTATCGGTGTTAGAATTGTGCACAATTTTGTGATAAATTTCACCTCAATCCACTATGAATTTTTGATATTGCTATATTTATTATGTTCTTTTCAACTAACACAATGAACATTGTGTTCTAAGGTTCAGTTACCGGAAAGAGTGGCTCCATTCATACACATCACTCGAAATGAGCGTTCAGGACGAAAGTATGTCATTTCTTGATCATGTTATGCTTTATGATAAATTAGTTTGTCAGTGATATATTGAAATCCTATATCTATGGGGTTATTTTCAACATATATTTTCTTTTTAATACAAATACAACACAATACATAAGCTCATTTTTTGATGATTTGTTTTAGAAAAATAAGGGTTGTGTTAGCCATCTATTGTTGACAGTTCACACAAGCCTACTTATGGTTTTATGATATATTAATGATGTTTTGACTGTTGACATCTTATTGTACTTGAGCTTGGAACTTGTCAAGTTGTAATATTGGGTCTATTTACATTCTCTGGATCGATAAGCAGTAAATTTATTCTGTTTGGGAACAATCTGATGTTAGCATATCTACAACTGGTGAACTACACGTGAAGCAATAATTGAACATTAAAGTCGGTTAGTAAAATTACAACTTTAGCTTGATAAAGATGCAGTATTTGGTGAACAAGATAAAGGCTATGATCGACTAGGGTAGATGACGAGTACGGGAAACGGCCCCAAATAAGACCAACCACGAGGAAGGTAGGCGGAATAAAAACATTAATAAATAATAATATCAAATATATTATAGAAACAAACTATAATTTGACCTATTAAATGTTATGTCTAATCTATTTTTCAAATTATCTCAATTAAATTAAAATTTACTTTTTTTTGACCCCTTGTTTGGTTTTTTTTTTTATTGAACATTCGTAAAAAAATCTTATGACATTATTGATATATATATATTATCTAAATAAACATTTTAATTAATGAATAAATTTTATGACGAAAATTATTTGGTCAAGGATTTAGAAAAAGCACATGATATGATAAATAAATAAATGTAACTAAATTATAGATGTAAATTCACAATCCTTGAATTTCTTTACTATAAATAATATAAAAAAACTAAGGAGTTGTCATGTCAATTGTATATTAAATAAATAATATAATATTGTCATTTTGTATGTGAGCAAGAATACTGTACAAACCAAAGCAATGTTTAAAAACGGACGGTAATTGAACCAGTCACTCAACTGTTCATACATTCAATCGTGTTGAACGATTCGATTGTTAGTTTTAATAAAGTAAAATTATAATAATAATTGATTTCTAAATAACATAAATCAGAAATTTAATGTCTTTTACTTGTGTTTAAGATTGCTTGTTCGTGTTTAGTCTATGTATATATAATAATTTATTTGTATATTTCAAATTTTTATAAATTTACTTCAATTTCAAATTTTATAATTATTTTTACTTTAATTATATAACGTTATTTTAATTAATATTAAATTTATTATTCTTAATGTGGACACAAACTTTGAATCGCTCCAAGAAGTATTACATATCCTTGTTTACTTTTTGACTTTTCTTAATTATTCCAATAATTTAAACTCCTCATCATGGCTATCTCTCAATTATCTCTGCATACAATCTACTCCATCATTGCTCATTTATTGAAATGAAAATAATACAAAATCGTACAAATCGTATTCGTGCCACAGTGTTCAGCCATTAGCGCCAAATACTGATGGTTAACTATCGAACCGTGGATTAGTCAAAAACATCTCAACTGGAACCTGGTTGGTGTAGTTGAGTTTCTGGTAATAGCGGAAACTTGACGGAAGTGGTTTTGCGCGTCCTAATTACTCCTGCCTTTGCAGCAGTTTCCAGGTGGAACAAATGCGGGCAGATATCCAGGCCGTTGCCGTGCAGTTCTCTAGTCCTAGCAGTACCATGGACAGAGACAACCTCAAATTGCGTTACAGAGTCAGGGTGGTCACCAAAGTTCAATTATTTTATATAATCTAATTATTGCATTTAAAATATAAGTTATGGAAATGAAATAGTTTATGTAGTCGTATTTCATATTTGACAAAGTTGTTATAGAAAATTTAAATACTTTTGGACAAAAAGTGTTCATGTCACCATGGTTATACTAAAAGTAACAATTTGATTTTAACTCATTTTGACATGTTACCCAGCTCTGCATGTTTCCATTTTTTTTTACCTCCAATATGTAATTGCTCTACTATTATAAAATTCATACTTTCTGGTCAAAAGCTGTGCTGTTCAGAGCTTTAGGTTGTAGATTTAGATGCATGTTCAGCTACTTTTTCAACAAATTAGCTGTGATTTTGTGGAAAAATGTATGTATCATGTGTGTTTGGACCAGAATTGAAGTTCTTTTTTGATTCTAAAATTCTGTATGTGTTTCTAGGCAGGTAAAGAAAAAAGAAGACGATATTGCTGTTTGTGAATGCAAATTTGATCCTTGCAAAACTGAGCTCGCATGTGGAGAGAGGTGTTTGAATGTGTTAACGAACACAGAATGTACGCCTGGATATTGCCCATGTGGCAGCTATTGCAAGAACCAGGTAAATTATAGGTGCACGTGCACTAATTTATTGTAATTTTGTTTTCTTTCCTTAAGAATTTATGTTCTGATGTTTCAAAGGCTACTTATGTTCATTAGTTTTGTTTTACAATGGAATTTAATTGTAAACAAACCTACTTGTCAACAAAGACTAGGTGAACTTGTTTATATATTTTAAGAAAATTGACAACATAGGACTTCATTAGTTCATTTTCTATTGCTTTTCTGCTGCATTTTGGGGAACAGAGAAACAATTCTTCATGTTTTCTCTCTCTCAACCCCTCTTTCTCCCTCTGTTACTATTTTGTTTATATATTTAAGAGTGATCAACTTTTGTTCATTTGTTTATAACTGAAATTTGTTTTAAGTTACCTAGTCTTTGTTGACAAGTAGCGCTGAATGCATCATCTATTACCTTACAACTTTATTTAGATGATCTTGTCATTATTTGGTAATTTGAAGGGTTTCAAGTGTGTGTGTGTGTGTGGGGGGGGGGGGGGTTCTGACCCAAATGCATACACATGGGTCGTTTTGGGTCATTTTTTAATTACTTTGGGTCAGTTTGGGCTTCCATGTGATAATTAACGGGTCATTTTAAAACAAGGGAAATATGTTCCACGGGTCAAGTAGGGTTTAGAATTAAAATGAAATGGGTGGAACGGGTTGCTGGGTTTAGAAGAAAAAAGAAGGGGGTTAGAAGTGTTGTACTGTTCTAGCTTCTGAGGTTTTCTTCTCAGAGAGGGTTTTTCTTCAATCTTGACAGAGCATCTAGGAATCATCTTCAATCGTGAATTATTAGAGCATAATTCTTCAATAATCTCAGAAATCCGTGAAATGCCATCCTAAAATCATCTTCAACTTCATTGTCGATAGATATCTGGTGAGTTTTCATCTTAAAAAAAATTCTTCGTTTGGGTTGTAGTGGCTGAATTCTTAGAACCCATGGCTGTTATGGGTAATTCTTAGAATCAGGTGATTGAATCGAACAGTCAACCGATGAACAGTGTGTGTGTTTATTAGAAGAGAGTGAGGGGGAAGCAAAGTTGAAGATTTGATAGGTTACTAGTTACGTGTTTCACGATTCACATAAAAATTTTTAGACAGAGTAGTTTTGACTTTGTAAACAAAAGTCAACCATTCATGTGATGAGTAGAGTTTGACTGTATTTCTATTATGTTAATGTTGAAAAGTTCAAATCTATATGATCATTATAAGTGTTTGTTGTATGGGTAAAGGGAAATTGATGTATTGATCTCTAACATGGACCAAAATATTGCAAATTTACACAAGTATACTCGTTTTGGTTAGTTTAATTCTGATATTGTGTTGGACATTCATCACATGTTCTACAGATTGTCAAATTGTGCCTAATAGTTAGTGGTAAAAATTAAAATACATATCAGTCTTGCAACAAAAAAACATTGGGTATCTTTGAATGTCAAAGGAGTCTAATAGCTATATTACAATATAATTAGAGCTAATTGATTGGTTATGCTACTTTGGCCTTATTTCTTCTTGTGATTCCAAAACAGGGGCAATTCTGTAAATACTAAAATAGGTGTACTGAACACAAGCTGAAGCAAAAGAGATTTGAGATTTGTGGGGGCTTATATATAATCAAACATTAAACACTTGTACAATAGGTGTTAAAACTGTGCATATCATGTACATGTCCTAGTACAAGCTGAAGCTATTGTATTTAACTAGTTAGGGTTGATTGGTTGAAGCGTGTTACTTTAGTATGGGTCAAAAAGTGTTTCTAAAAACTTATTACATGATGAGTATATTAATAAGAATGTTTCAAGTAAAACGATATGTTCTTTGTTTGCTCTTAGATACTCCAACAAGTGACTTAAGTTTTGATGCCAACCATAACCTGAAGAAGACTAGAAAAGAAAGCCTCGGCAGTGTCACTAAAGAAATAATCCTGGATTTATTGGTGTCACAAAGTACTCGACCCGGACCTATTTCTGTTAGGATCGCTAGGATTGAACACACACACACGAAAGCAGTAAATGACACGAAGATTTAAAGTGGTTCGGTCAGCTGACCTACATCCACTGTGCTGCAACTAGGGTTTCTTTATTATTCAGATGCTCAAGGAATTACAAGTACAATGATATCAATATATAGAGACTAATCTAGGGTTAGGAAACTTGTTCCCCAAGTTAGGCCCAAATCCACATAGAGATAACTAGGGCCGGTAAACTAAAACCCTAATTTAACTGCCAAATAAAGACGTGTGGGCCGACTCAAAGCTAGGGTCGGCCGCCCTCCCTTGATCGGGCCTCCACACCAATTAGCCCAACAATCTCCCACTTGGAGGCTCGAACAACGCCCAATAGTCTTCAACATCTGTACATCTTGTAATCTTCCTTTACCACCTAGTTGCAGCAGCCTTCTCAACAATTTAACCTGAAGGAACGTTGAAGCTCCCACTGAGCCTCAACTCATCAATCACAACCTGTGACTCATTCTCTATCCCTGTCGGCTCCCACTTAAACGAACTGGCAAATCCTGAGAAATCCTGAGAACACACACTCTCCAATACTAGCAAGGATTCTCTGGAGAGACTTTTCCATTTGGAATTCTGGTCTTTTTAACACACTGTCGCCCTGAAACTGTAACTGAAACATGCCTTGCGCTCCCACTGTCACGATGTCCCTCGACTGGTTTGACCTTCCAAACTTGTTCATCCCGAATCTTCCCTGTGACTCTAGGTTTCTCTCTTGCAAAGGAAACCCTCTTCTGTCCCCGAGATTCTGTGAACTCGACTTTTTTTTTTCTTCAGAATTGGAACGTCACTTCCTTCTGATGGTATACTAACCATGTATAATGAGCCTCTTTTCTTTCCACGAGCCATGACCATATTCCCTTTGACAACCTTCCATTGTCCATTCCCGAACTTAACTTCATGTCCTTGATCATCCAACTGGCCAACCGAAATCAACAACCTCTTTAGACTGGAATAACCCTAACATCTCTTAAAGTCCACAAACCAAATGAAGTCTTCAAAACAATGTCACCCATGCCCGTAACATCAAGTACCTCAGCATTCACCAAGTTTACCTTTCCAAAGTCACCTTCTTTAAGATTCTGCAGTGCTTCACTGCTATGGGTAGCGTGAAATGAAGCACCAGAATCCATGACCCAAGAATCGACACTGCTCTCCACACTACAGACTAACGCATCATCATCATCACTGTAGTCTCCTGCATAGTTTATTTCTTTCTTCTGTTTCGAACACTGATTCCTAAAGTGTCCCACTTCATTGCAATTCCAACATACCACATCCTTCCGAACCTTAGACGCACTCCTCCTTTTGCTCTGACGACTTTCCCGCTGATTCTTTCTTCCCCTGACCTCTGTACTCAACAAAGAACTCGAAGACTCATCTGAACCACGACGTCGAGCATCCTCTCCCAAAGTAAGATCCCGCATCTTCGCAAACGTGAACTTACTCGATTCCGAAGTGCTAGTAACAGCAGTTACGGTTCCAGACCAACTATCAGGCAATGAGGATAATAACAGTAGAGCTTGAACCTCATCATCAAACTTAATATCGACAGACACTAAGCGAGACAAGATTGAGTTTAGGTTATTGATGTGACTTGTTACCGAGTCACCCTCCTTCATCTTGGTATTCACAAGCTCTCGAATAAGATAAACCTTATTTGCTGCAGAAGGCTTCTCATACATGTTAGATAATGCTTCCATCATACCTTTAGCTGAGGTCTCCTTCTGGATGTTATAGGCAACATTCTCTGACAGAGAAAGCGTTATCACTGCTCTGGCTTTCTTATCCAACTTCACCCAATCTGCTTGTGGCATATCTTTTGGCTTCTCACCCTCAAGCACTACATCTAAGTCTTTCTGACAAAGTAGTGCCTCAATCTGCATCTTCCACCAACCAAACTTATTCCCATCAAACTTCTCTATTATAACCTTTCCGTCTACAGCCATGGCAATGACTAAACGAAACACTAGTTATGGATAAACAGAGACAAACGCAGCAAATCAATCTATTTAATAGGCAGCGGAATAACGAACTTGATAATCAAAATTGAAACTTTAACTGAAACAATAAAACCTGACAAACGCGGTTGACTCTGGTTTTAGGTTTCTATAGTCGGTCTCTTTGATTCAGCAAAACTGTTCTTCTGCAAAATAGATCTTGATTTTGGCTGATTCGGGACTGGTTGTTAAAGCTTTTGAAAAAAAAAACGAAACCTAAACCTTCTTCTGCGACGGCGGCGAAAACCCTAACGACGGCGGCGGAACCCTATCAGCGCTGGGTGGTGGCGGCGGTTGACTGGGTGGCTGACGACGAAAGAACTGAAGGTGGCGGTTCTGGTGTTCTCGTGTGATCCCGATCAAGAGCCAAAGCTCTGATACCAGTTGTTAGGATCGCTAGGATTGAACACACACACGAAACTGAAACACACACACACCGAAAGCAGTAAACGACACGAAGATTTAAAGTGATTCGGTCAGCTGACCTACATCCACTGTGCTGCAACTAGGGTTTCTTTATTATTCAGGTGCTCAAGGAATTACAAGTACAATGATATCAATATATAGAGACTAATCTAGGGTTAGGAAACTTGTTCCCCAAGTTAGGCCCAAACCCACATAGAGATAACTAGGGCCGGCTAAATTAAAACCCTAATTTAACTGCCAAATAAAGACGTGTGGGCCGACTCAAAGCTAGGGTCGGCCGCCCTCCCTTGATCGGGCCTCCACACCAATTAGCCCAACAGTTTCAACCTGACAGATTGCCCCCTCACTGTACAATCTCTCTGAAAAAAACATTTTTTACCCGACCTGAAACCCGTTCTGACCCGGACTCGTTTCAGCCGGAACTTGTTCTGGCCCGAACCCGTTCCAACCCGAGCCTGTTTCGACCTGAACCAAAACAACCTTTTTTTAATTGACCCGTTTTGAGCCGAACCCATTTTGACCCATCACCCGACCCAACCCGCCCGTTTTGCCAGGTGTAGTTTCAAGCAATTGAAGTATTTTCCGGGGTCTCACTGGAAGCAGCCTCTCAATTCCTACGGGGTAGAGGTAAAGTTGTCTACATCTTACCCTCCTCAAACCCTACCTTAGCTTTGCTAGTGGTGGGATTTACTGAGTATATGATGTATTTGCTATGAAAAATTCTCGTTTTGGGGCGGATTGTTCTTTTCCATGTTGACCTATGTTGTCAATTTTCTATTAGAAGAGGTTGTACTTTCTAATGTTATGATTATCTGTTAATTTGGGGTCTTCTTTTATGTTTTAAGATTGTATCCAGTAGGAAAGCCAAAGTAGGTAGCACCTGAGTTGGGAAAACGTAACCTAATGATCTGACTAGTCTAGAGGATGGTATCTGTGTATATCCAAGCATGTCACATTGTCACACTCATGTAATTTGTGTATATGAATAATTTTTTGTTTAAATAATTAATACATCGAATGTGTTTTTTTTCACCTATCAAGCAACAACTATTTGGGTTTCAAGTGGCAATATAAGTAATATACTTGTCTCAGTGTTTCTTATTTTGTATGTAACATGTTAAATTTGGTGTATATAAATTTTTGGAAGTTTATATCATTTCCACGAAGGGAACATATGGTGTGATTTAGTTTTAATGTGTAGCTTTTTACCTTTTCAGAGATTTCAAAAATCTGAATATGCAAAGACAAAGTTATTCAAGACCGAGGGCCGTGGGTGGGGTCTTTTAGCTGATGAAAATATTAAGGTAACAGGTTTATGTCTATGCTGGTTGTTAACATTATAGGATTTACGTTATCAGATACTTCACACTTAATAGTCATGATTAAGGTGGCCAGTTTGACTCATTTACTTTTGAATGGGTAATCCAGGTATGAATTTTCTCTAATGAGTAAACTCAAAACACTTGGCTAAAAGGAAACGTGTCTGAAATTTTCCCAATTGTATTCTTAATGCATACAACCATGTAAATTGTTTTATTCGGTAGATTAGATTATTATTGGAATAATATGTTTTATAATCATATATAACACGCTAAAAAAATGCACACACACGTGTTTAAGGTCCTAATCCGATTCGGTAGATTAGATTATTATTGGAATAATATGTTTTATAATCATATATAACAGGCTAAAAAAATGCACACACACGTGTTTAAGGTCCTAATCCGTTTTACCTGTTATCTAACTGCCTGACCAACCCATTTTGCCACCTCTACTCATGATGCTATTTTTCTGATTAGTTGATATAACAAGAAATTTTCCACCATGAATAGGCATTTTTAATTTAAAATAATATATATCTTTTTTATATTTTATTGTATTAATATAATATTTTTAAAATTACTTCTAACTTTTAACATACTTTATTTTTTCCTTATATTATTATATTAACTTTGGCTTTTAACGTATTTTTAGTTTTTTCTTTTCTAAAACCATATTTCCTTTATCATTTATGTCCCGTTTATAAGATAATTTGAGTTTCATAGGCTCATAGCTTTCAGTAAGGCTACTTCCAGAAATCTGTATCGGTTATAGATTAATATTTATCATGAATTATGTGTACTGATCATATATAGTTTTTTTACTTGCTGTTTTTTTTTCAACTTCATATGGGTAGGCTGGAATGTTTATAATTGAATATTGTGGAGAAGTAATTTCTTCAGACGAAGCAAAGCTCAGATCTCAAACTTATGAAGCTCAAGGTATATTGATCTGTTTACTTATGACCTCAAAAATTAGATTGTTATTAAGTTCTGTGTAATTATTTGTAAAGTGTTTCAAACCGTACAGAATTATGCTTGTTAATTAATGATGCTAACACGCCTGATTTGCCTTGTCTAGTAAGAAGCAATCAACAGATTAGCTATTGCTTACTAGCTTTTGATTTGGATGCAGGTTTAAGGGACGCATATATTATATCTCTTAATGCCAATTACTATATTGATGCCACCAGGAAAGGAAGTCTTGGTAGATTCATTAACCACTCTTGGTAAGTTACATTGCCTCAACTTATAAGTAGCTTTTGAGTTCTGATTTAGGGGTGTGTCAATTTTCACTCATTTACTTACGAATGGATCAATTCGGGTTGTGTTTTTATTAGCACAGGTCAAACTAACAAATATTAGCACTAAAAAGGGAACAGGTCAAATTAAGCCCAAAGTTTATGCATAAAAACTCCTACATTTATCCAAAAAGTGAGATTAGTATTGATTTTTTTTTGTAACCATATTGAAGACACTAATTATTTATAAAAAGTAATAAAATTTGGGCAGAAAGTGGTTGGGGCCAACCTGACCTGAGTACCTGACTCTGTTTCGACGAATATATAAATTATCTGCTTTGACCTGCTTTGACTTGTTGGTTGCAGCCAACCAAATTGTGAGACAAGGAAGTGGACGGTTTTGGGGGAAACAAGGGTTGGTATTTTTGCAACCCAAGAATTGCTGTTGGAACTGAACTGGCATATGACTATAATTTTGAATGGTATGGTGGTGTTAATGTGCGTTGTCTCTGTGGGGCCCCTAACTGTTCTATTTTTCTTGGTGCAAAGTCTCAAGGTTTTCAGGTAAACTTCTAGTTGTTCTCAACATACTAGTTTTTCAATGCATTGCATAATTTATATTCTTTGTTATATATTGATAAGGAGCTCTAGGAACCCCACACATAATATTTGGCAAAAGCAGATACCACTAGAGGTAATAGTACTTTCGACCCATTTACTAATGAATGGGTCGAATAGGGCTGTGTTACTATCTCAAACCACAGACTATAACTTAAAGGGGAACATGCTAAATGGGTCGAATGGGTTGAAAGTCACCCGAAGTCTATTTTTAACGCATACAACCTCATAAATCGTTCTTAAAATATATATAGAGATTATCGAGTTATGATTATATATTTTGTAATCATACTTAACCCATTAAGTTTTTTTTCTTTTCGTTGGAAGGGAAAAAAAGTGTTTGCGGGTCAACTCAACCCAACCGGCCCGGCCTATTTTTGGACCGTCACACAACACAGCCATCTTACAATAATTTAACATCAAGTTTGTTTTTAAGATATATGACTGTCAACTGTTTTTTAACAAGCTTATCACATGAAATTAGCTCCAACTTATCTCATATGGTTTTTTTTGTTGATTCTGTCAATATGTCTCTTTTTTTATCTTCCCTTTTCTTGCGCAGTTGTTAAATATTCTGTGGATCTGCTTATTTGTTTGTCAATCTGAAGTTATAGTTGTGTTAGGGCCCTATATGTTCTTAACATATTGTCATATTGCTTCCCTTTGTATCTTTGCTTGTTCAGTTGTTTCTTTTTAAAGCTTTTGCATTTGTTTTTCTTATATATATCATTGTCTTGCTCTTCCAAGAAAAACGTAGGTCTTGTTCGGTTGTTCCTTGTAAGAGCATCACCTAATCGGCTAATCCATTGTTTTTTTTAACAGGAGCATAACCATGTGTGGGAAGATGGTGATGACAGGTAGTATATTATGCATACATGTGTGTATACATGTTTGTACATTGTGTGTCTATGTACATATATGCATACATATAGCGATACTTGTAGATGTGTGTGCTTGGGTGCATTCTGTTGTGTAAGCATGTTTTTTTACAACTTCATGTCAAACACAAACAATTTTTTGCACATAGTATTGTGGATTTAGCAATCTAGCTGGCATTTCCTAGTATGATCATCTCCTTTTCAACAAAGAAAAATGATAAATACTCCTTACATATCATCTTTACCAAAATTTTCATAGCATTTTATAAAATTTCTTGGTCTGACAATATATTAGCTTATACAGAAGCAGTGAGACGCTGATACACCTCAAATCATCTCATCACTTTAATGGTTTATTTACTATGTTGATTTGAGCTTGCAGAAAGTCTGAAATACTATATATTTGGTCAAAGCAGTACTCTTTATTATCTTTTTTTACATGACAAAACATTTCTTGCTGCTTTTTTTTTCTCTGAAAAATCTGTACACTAAATGATGGAGGTGTCAATTTTAACCTGTTTATATGAAAACAGTTAACTTGTGTTGAATTTCTCTGGTCAAGGGTCAAATTTTAGTAAAATATTAAAAAGTAGCTAAGAGTGAAACAGGTGAAATGGGTCAAAAGCCGTCTCAAATGTACCCAAAAATTTACGCCTTAATTTTATTTATTGAAAAGAAATTACCATTTTTGTCTTAGTAATATAGTTTTCAATACATCATTCTACAAAACTGAATAAATCGAACGAAAAAGAGTTGGTGGTTTGGCCCAACCTGACCCAACCCATTCTGATGAGTATGCTAAAGTCATCTTGTTTTTTTCCCCAACCAATTTTGGGGGTTATCCAACCGGTTTAACCACCTCTAAATTGCTGATGTTTTTTCTTTCAGATACACAGTTGATGAATTTCCCCTTTATGATTCTGCTGAGGATGAACCATTAGATAAGGTCAAGGTTACCGACTCTACCATTCCGGAAACCTTGATAACTGTCAAAACCGAGTCTTTTGGGTTAAACAACGGTTTTGGATACAAGTTCAAAAGTTTTTCAGGGTCAGTTAGTGGTAATATCAAAAGTGAAGTGAAAGAAAGTGGTCAGAATGCTATAATAGTTTCTGGAGCGAAGGCTAATGATGCTTTTAGCAATGGGCTGGGTACAGGTTCTGCAAAACGGGCAGCTAAACGTGTTCAAAATAGGAAGCAAAAACTCTCTGGTAGGAAGCAAGTCAATGGAAAACGTGTCGCTCAACTCTTTGCCTCAAAGAAAGTACAAGATGAACTAATTAAATGTGAGGTACGCATGATGATGCTCCTCTACATTCTTTTGTTTTAGTAAATAAGTTTTCATAGGTAGAGGTGCAGATTCAACCCATTTTATGTGGAAATTGGTCTATTTTCTGGTTTGTATTTTGTTAATCGAGGTCAAATGGGTAAAAAAAAAACTAAAAAGAAAATCTATATAAAGAAATGAGCTGAACAGGCTTGAACCGTACTCGAGAGTTTTCAATCTCTGAAATTGCTTTATTCGAAAAGTTGGATCTTAACTTTATTAATTGTTTATGTAATCGGATTTTATTTTTTTTAATTATATACAAATCAAGGAAAAGTGACAAAAATGCGCTTGCAGGTCAACTTAGCTTGTTTTGACCCAACTACAAATGAAGTCTGTTTTAAACCAGTTCAGACTTCAGAGTCAAGTTGGTGAAATAATAGTGATATAAGTCTGAGAAAAAATGATTTTGGAATATCACATTACTGATGGACTTTGTGCCATTTTCAGCCTGTTTGGTACATTTAATTTATTACTGGTTTAGCTGATTTTTTATGTGATCTGTTTAAAATAAAACACAGCCCAAGGCGTGTCGGGACGGGTAACAGGTGAAATGGGTTCTAGTTGAAATGTGCCTTTTTTATTTGGGTCAAAACAGGCTGCAAACACTTTTTGTACATTCATTAAAAGAAAGGAAGTTATATATAGTTATTGTGATTTTTACAACCTTAATCTGAATCTTCAAATAAAGAACTTCGGGGGTACACATTAGAAACAAACTTGGTACCAACTTCAAACCATTTATGCTGTTCTACTCCTAAGATGATGGTTTTGAACCTGTTTGAAATGCATCACAACCCATTCATATGTAAACGGGTCAAAATACCTGTTCTGATTCTAAACAAGATGTGATAAAACTAATTTATTTTGTTAATCCTTTTCCATGGTGTAGGAGGAAAGAAATTTAGCAACAGCAAAACTTGATGCCGTGTATGATGAAATACGCCCCGCGATTGAACAACGTGAAAGGGACAGCCTGGATTCGCTTCCTACAAATGTAGCAGAAAAGTGGATAGAGGCTTCATATTCTAAACTAAAAGCAGATTTTGATCTCTATTTTTCAGCTGTCAAAAATGTGGTTTGCCCTCCCCCCCATACAAATGAACCAAATCCTGACCCCTAGAATGCTGCTGATTTCTTAAAAAGTCAACGGTGGTCAAATATCATCATTAACTTACAGTTTTGGTTCTGGAATTTGACCATGGAGACTGAGATAACTTCTAAAACTAGCAATCAAATTTAAAAGAAAAAAGGTTGATTTGTTAAATCAGGTTATTTTTTAATGAGTTGTTAAATAGGGTAAAGTGGCTGTTATGTGGCATATGATATATGTTTTTTTGTTATATTTTTTTATTTGTCTAAATCTAACCTGTTAGCTTAAAAAAGTAGGTTTTTATAGGCACAACCAAGCATACCATAATATTTTGTTGGGTACGAATAGGAAATTAATTGTTGAATTGATTTTTTTTAATTAATTTAACCTGTTCGCTTAAAATTAATTGTTCCCTTTAGAATAATGTATTATTAGCAATATCATTGTTGTGCATATAGATCCAATATACATGAGTATCAATATCATTGTTGTGCATATAGATCCAATATACATGAATATGGACACAAAATAAGACCTTTAGGTAATGAATGTTAGTACGCCACTCTTCATACTAAAGAGCAATAGATAAATTAGTGTTCCAAAGAACAAGTCATTTGGGAGTGGTAAGTCCAAAGTTGTGGTAACTTTAGAACCAAAAGTTGATGTTGATGGCAAATTTAATGCCTTTGGAAATTCTATTTCCCTACTCACAAAGTAAATTAAGGGTTGGTTAACTCATCAATATTATTAACACAATGGAAGCAGGAAACCAAGACAAATGAGATTGTAAGGTATATGGTTATGGAGTTGGGTTTCATTGGAAGTCTTTATCTCCTGGGATAAGGTAAGAAGATTTGTTTATATCTCACACTACGTTACTGTTAGCAAGAAGCCTAGAGACTTCATCACCAACAAACTTAGTAAAAAAAGTGTAACACCTTTGAGAAATCCCACATCGTTCTATTATGTCCATAAAAGATAAACTTAGCCATAAGAAATGTTCGCTTCATATATAACCAACGTTTTCTGAATGGAATGGATGTGGATAAGAGAACTCCACACTTAAGAATGACTGAGTCAGTGAGGTTGAAAAGAAGATTGGGACATTTGAGAGACGTAAAGCAACTATCTAAAGGTCAAACAAGACATTTTGTCCATATCTGAAACAAAATGGTTCATAGACCACTGGCAACTCATTCCAGAAAAGATATATGAAAATGCTATTTTATGAAAATGCATTGAAATAGCAATGGGAGATCCCACAAGATCACGACATGACGTCAAGGAGAAGGTAATATAACTAGAGGTTGCGAGCACCTTTCTTATGATCTCGTACTTAGTTACCTAACTATCCTTGCTAGCCATACTTTTGTTAGCACAAAGCCCATTTCAACTCTCGCGTCAAAGGCTGATCACATATAACTCTCCTCTCCTGCAGCAAGAAAAACAATTTTCTATTTTTGACATCTCTTGTCTACACGGTGAAATTTAACTAGAAACAATATATTCATCTTTTAAAATCCTAACCCATTTTCATTTAAAACTAAAAGATAAATGATTAGAAAATAATCTATGTATCAACCTAAGAAGCACCGTAAAAATAAAAATAAATGAGTAAAATGTCATCTTCATCTATGAAGTTTGGATAGTTTTGCGACTTTCGTCCAAAGATCTGTTTTTTCGCGTTTAGATTCAAATGGTTTGAAATCTTGTAATTTTCATCATGCTCGTTAACTCTATCCATTTTCTCTATTAAATCAGGAGTATTTTCGTCTTTTTTGTTAACTTAAAAGGCAATTCGGTCTTTTTCACTTTATGCACAAGTATTCAAAAGACCAAGTTGCCCTTTAAGTTAACATAAACGACAAAAATACCCCTGACTTAACAGAGAAAAATAAACTGAGTTAACGAGCTGGATGAAAATGATAAAACTTCAAACCTTTTGGATCTAGATGCGAAAAAACATAAAATCGAAAAAAAGTAAAAAAAAAAAAAATAATAATAAAAAAAATCTATACTATATAATAAAAGAAACCATTTATGGGACACTTGTCATCGTATTAGGCCATGTCTTATGGTTAATTATTATTTTAGTTTAATTTCTTTTAATTAATTATAGATAATCCTAAATATTATTTAGTTTAATATCTTATGGATAATTATTATTTAGTTTAATCTCTTTTAATTAACTATAGATAACTCTCCTACTAAATATTATTTTGTTTAATCTCTTCTACTTAACTATAGATAATTATTGTTTATTTTAAATTTAATGTATACTTCTCATTTATAACTCCAATAAACTTTAAACTTTTACCATAGTATATATACTGCTAGACATAAAATCGAAAAACATTTTGGATAACACCAAAGAAAATTATAAATATAAATTCATTGATTTTATTAATAATAACAAAGTCTTAGTTTTTTTAAATTAGATTTATTACGGGTTTTTTTAAATATAATTTATATTGTCACTCAAATGACTGCTTATTTGTTTCTTGAATAACATGTTTGACCACTGTATCTTCTTTTCAATAATCATATTCACAGTCATCATATCTATCGCGTACCGAGTATATTCATTATTTTTTTTCAATTTAATTTTCTTATTATTTAGTACATAAAATCAATTTTATTTAAGTCGTGTGATACAAGAGGATTTTTAAAGATATAACTTTTTTTTATTATTATTTGGTAAACAATACTACATTTATTTACCCCGTGTAATACACGGGGTTTTAAAGATATAACTTTTTCTATTATTTGGTATATAAAATTACATTTATTCAACCCGTACAATATGATTTATATATAATTTAAAAAAAAAAATAAAATTATATTTATACAATCCATATAATAAAAAGGTTTTTAAAAATATATTATTTTATTATTTAATATATAAAATTCATTTAATCAACCCGTGTAATACACGAGCCGGGGTTATAATCTAGTAAACCAATAAAGCAGTAGGTGTTATATTCGGGGAAACACCAAAAGAGAGGGTGCAGCCAAGCCAAGATATTAGGTTTCTGAAAAAAAATGGGGAGAAAGAGCGAAGTGGTGTTCGATGAACAACCGCCGGATTTCGATCCGGCCAATCCGTACAAGGATCCGGTGGCGATGCTCGAGATGCGCGAGCACATCGTAAGGGAGAAATGGATCGACATCGAGACATCTAAGATAATCCGTGACAAGCTCCGGTGGTGCTACCGCATCGAAGGCGTCAATCACCTGCAGAAGTGCCGTCACCTGGTCCAGCAGTACATGGATTCAACTCGTGGTATCGGCTGGGGTAAAGACGGCCGCCATCCTGCTCAACACGGTCCGTCTGTTCATTACATTACACTTTTGTTTTATTATTATTATTATTATTATTTTACTGAAATTATTTTTTTTTTCAGTCCAAATGGTCCAAAGTTCAGAGCTTGGACTGATATCTCCTTTTAACGGTATTTTTTTATATATATATTTTCATTTGATTTGATTTGATTACCCTCCTGTTGTTGTTTGTTAGGGTTTTCTGATTTTATTATAGTTATTTGCTTATATTACCTCAATTTAGCTGTTAGGGTTTCGTTGTTTCTCTTAATCTTACAGCTTCTAGTGGCTTTTTAGGGTTTCTGCTATCTATAATACCACACCACAATGTAAAGAAAAAATATTAGTCAATAGGAAGAATATGGATTTTGAAATCACACTGTTACATAAAAACAGTTTTAAACCCTCAACCTAAACTATAGAGCTATGCAGTTAATGCGGTAAAATATGGGTATCGGTCGAGGACCGATTTTTGAGATATAGGTCATCAGTTATCTCGGTGAGATATCGGTTGGATATCGGTAATTTTAATATAATGCAGAATTTATGTATACAGCAATTTAACACCAATAATTCAGTGATATATCGGTTATATCGGTCATATATTGGTCAATATCGCCGATGATATCGGTACCGACAGAGCCGGCTTTGGGCCTGTGCGGGAGGTTCCACCGCACAAGGCCCAAACCATTTAGGGGCCCAAAATTGATATATGTTTATTTTATATATAAAGCTATTTCAGAACGTAGGAATATGGATTCTCCCTTTGGCTGATTCGAGGCAGCACTTGTACATGTACGTTACCGTTCCGAGTTCGAATCCCACTTGCAGTCTGTTTTTCTTTTTTATTTTTCTTCAGTTGATCCATGTTTTGTTTGGGCCTCAAGGGGCTGATTCAGCTTGGGCCCCATAAAAGCTTACTCACAAGGTGATAGGTCCCATAAAACTTGTTTTTTAGTCTTTAATTTCTCATTTAACCATTTACATGATAATTTTTATATATTTTTTTGTTTAAATTTGTAAGTTTTTTTCTTATTTAACCATCTAAATAAAAACGGTTTACATGTTTTCTCGTTTGATATGTAAGTTTTTTTTTTTAGTTTTTCATTTCTCATCTAACCATTTACAATATAAACCAAACCAAGTAGAACTCAATATATAGTTTATAAGCTCTATTCATTTTATTTGTGAAAGTTCATGTTATCAAACTAATTTAAATATGTTTATACATATTATACTTCTTTTTGCTAGAAGTATTTAAGTGTTGGTTAATTTTTGCTTGTTTGGAGGGTGTTGAAACTAATTTTAGGTGTATTAATTTATTTGTAACATATAACTTGGATTTATTGTTTTAATTGATGCTAATTTGATATGTGTATTCCCTCTATTGTGACAACAGATAAACCATTCTAAAACTAATTGTGCTCATTTTTATACCAATTTTTTAGATAATACTCAAATCTTATATTTTGATTGAAACATATGATGTGAATATTAAAATTTTGGTTGCTAATCGTGGACTTTGAGATATGCAAATTGTCATCGGACCATGGCAACTAATTAATTAGTTGAATACAAATGGAGAACCTCATGATTCATTTCACTATTTAACATAGATCATTTTGCTACATTTTTTTTGTTTATAGCTATTACAACCATCGTCTTATTATTGATTTTATACAAATAAGTTTATATGTAGAGGCCCATATTTTCAACTCGCACAGGGCCTAAATTTTTTTAGGGATTCTCAGGGACGGCCCTGGGTACCGATATTTTACTAGGGGACCGATACAACCGATTATCACCGATATTAACTGCATAGCTATAGAGATTGATTTGGATATCAGAAACCTAAACCTCAACCACGAATGAAACAGAAAATAAAAAAATATAATCCAGAAAGTACAGCAATGACGACGGAGACGAGAACGTTCACCAAATGCATATGTTTTTAATCTTTTACTCTTGTCATTCATTGCCTTGGCTGGAAGTGTAACATCTTTCTGTAGATTGAGGCGGTTTTTGTTTTACAGTGTTTGTATATATTTCTTGGATTTCTGTTGTTTCTTAAATAGTTAGGTTAATAATAACCCAAGTACCTGAACCCAGATCTGTCTTTTTATTTTTAAATGTCCTGCTTTGGCCCAACTCAACCCCTCTTTCCCACTTGCTACCTCTAGGTTGATTGATTGATATGTTGAGGTTCAACTTATTTTAAAAAACTGACCCGTTTTGACCCATTTTGAAGTTTCTTTGATTGAGTTTTATTTGGAACTCTTAAACTAAAGTAAATGAACTCAAAAGATCACTAAATTGAAAGTCAATATGAAGACAAGTGTACCTCTTAATGAGGCTCTTAATGGTTTAGACATCTTAATGGTTCGGACTGTTTGTTTCGCGAGCGAAGGTCTGAATGGTTAAGACATTTGCCTCTGAATGGTTAAGCATTATACAGAGTCTGAATGGTTAAGACCTCTAATATGAATTGGTTAGACATTTGCCTCTGAATGGTTAAACATTATACTGCCTCTTAATGGTTCAGACCTCTCAATGGTTCAGCACTTAACATTCAGAAGTTGCCAAACAGCCTATGTTAGTTTAATTTAATATCGTTAGTTAATATGAAGGCAAGTGTACTGAATGGGTTATATAATGTTGTATTGATTAAGGTATAGAGCTATTATTTTTGCTTTGAGGATAAATTACTCTTTTTTCTTTTAGGCATTAAACGTTCGCTTATGTTTTAAAGTTCCTGCCTTCATCTCATAATACAATGTTTTGGCATTACTTTACACATAAATTTATCAGTGTAATTCTCTTGTTATTTAAATTTGGTTACCCTATTAAATTGGGGGTCTTCCAGTTTGCCATGTTAACAAGTGGAAATCCGATCTTGTTGACTGGTAGAAAATGTTGACAATTGTTATAGATAAAATCTGAGATTGTGCATAACTTTAAAATTTGTTGATATAAGCGTACTAGAGCTAAAACTAATTGAATCTACTTCCCTGATGTTGGCAGGTAATGCATTGGAGAGAGAGGCTGGAGCTCTTCCTATACCAGTTTGTTTGGCAGTTTTATTTGGACAACAATCATGTATTTTGATGTGTTATTTCATAATCTCTTTGATTGATATATGATGCAATTCTCATTTTGAAATGTCATTCTTATCAAGAACCAAATGATGTTATTGAAAACGAACTTTTAAACTCATTATCAAGAGGCTGCCTTAATATCTTGTTGTGCTAAGCTATATAGGTTATCATCTATTAAATTTGATATTATGTTAAACTTATTTAAAGACAATCTACGCGATGACAATAATACTGTAAATATAACAAATCTATTTATATGTAGCGTTAGTATAACTAGAGTCGATACAAATGTAGTGTAATTATGTTAGGTACAAGAAGAGCACTTAGGCTATGCATATCGCTGCTTTATTGGTGACTTAACCCAAGCCAACCTTTCAATAAAAAAACTAATTTCTTTCTGTTTCACGTATGCAATCCAACCTAACCCAACCTTTCACACTCATTAAAAATCCAACCTAAACCATTTTTATTAAATAAATATGATTTTTTGATTACTTTTTATTCTTTAAAGTTTCTTTAAATTGATTTTCTTTACCAAAAGCAGTGGTCAAATAAAGTTTATATAAAAGTAATTTGATATTGATTAATTAAATTAGAATATAGTCGTTTGAATATTCGAAGTAATTAACGTGTCTCTGGTTTTGTTATATTTTAATGTAACTCTGTTTTTAATAAAATTTAAAAAATAAATAAACAAAAACTATATCATTGGATGTTTCTTAAAAGTTAAATATTTGTAAGCTTTTAAACTTTTATAAACATATAAAATTATATGTAAAGTTAATTGTTAAGGAAAAAATAAATTAAAATTAAAGCCACTTGATGAGTGACATGTGGCATTGGAACCTATGGAAAGAAAATGAAAAATTTCCCACTTTTTGGGAACCCACTCACCTTTGGGTCACTAATGGGGACAACCTTACTCTAGTTATAAGCATGGTTGTAAAAGTCCCACTTAGGCTCCGAGTATTCCCCGAGTACTCGCTACAAGGTAGGCTGTCGAGGCCCGAGTACTGATCGCCTAGGTCGATAGCTCCCCAAGTAATCTCCGCCTAGGACTAGTACTTCCCGAGTACTCTCAAATCCGACTAGGGAGCGCCTAGCGACTTTTATAACCATGGTTATAAGTAGTATGATTGTTAGTCATAAATAGAGTAATCGTTGTAGTGTAATTACCTAGGGTGTTTATGTCACACCCCCAAAATACCACTTGCGGAGTTTTACCGCGAGACGTGTGACGTACCAGGATCTAGCCACTAATCGTGTCGAACTAATTGTAAATGATATAAAACAAGTCACCATGTCCAACATGAATAATGAATTTCAAATTTAACGTTTCAAACATAGTAAGTGTACAGTGGAAGCAAATGTAAATCTCTCAAACAATTGATTTAAAAATGTTTAAAAACGTAAAGTTATATCGTTTGCAATCACGCAACACGCCCCATGACACTTCAAGCTCCCCAAACTGCAAGTTCCCATGCATTAATCATCTAACAACCTGCAAGCATGCAGGAAAAAAAAGTGTATCAGCGATTAAGCCGACGAGTTCACAGTTTTGTTTAATGAAAACAAGTCGGTGTTTAGTTTAAAGATATGTTGATAATAACTCGATACCGTAGTGACGTCAGTTTGTTTGCCCTTCCCCAATGCCTATCAACATTAGTCATGTGGTTAAGGTCATTAGCTCACGCCCGTCTTCCCAGGTACGGTGTGAGGTTGTCAAGCCTAATAACGTTATCAACTAATACCCCGTTGCCCTCCAAGCAACTAGTTCGGTAGTAAGATGGGAATTAAGTGTTGAGTGTATTATCTAACATCGAAATTAAACAACGGTTATAAAGTATCCCCAACAGGGATGTAAGTTTGTTTCTTTGTCCCCACAGGACGCATGCCTGTGAAAGAGTAGTGAACTCATCTATGAATGCTCGGATTAAGGAATGAAAATAATTACGCGAGGTGGAATTGGTCAATCACGTCCTAACATGATTACTGTTTAAGAGTTATCGTGTGTGCTCACGCGGAAACACGAATCATACACGTATCTAGCAAGTATCACATTTTATCATACAATACTAATTATCATGCATCTATCACGACATCATTTAGCGACAACACAAGTGTAATGAAAGGTTTAAAAAACTCTTCAATAAAAATTCAGCAATATAGTGCATTTTCGGACAGTTTTCGAAGTATTATCCGGAATGGTTCGTGTACAGGAAAATTCCCAAAGAATTACAAGACGTCTCAAACAGAGGGTTTGGCCTTGTGTTAAAATTTTATAGTCTAACTCTTTACTAAAAATTTATAAAAAAACTTTTATTAAGCAGCAATCAGATTCGTCACTTTCTGACTGTAGCTCACAGAAAAATTCATTTAAAATTCCTCGGTTGTCCGATTAACAGTTGGAGATTTTTGGACCACCTAGAAGTACTTACAGTAAAAAAATTTAGATCATACTCAATTCCTACATTGAGTTATAACATTCGTAATGAGCTGCAAATTCTTTCGAAAAACACAGCCTAGATCTTTGACACGAAATAAATCATTTAAAATACCAAACAACGTCAAAAAAATGCGATACCAGTTAGGTTTGAAAGGTTTTTCCTGGAATTGTATCTTAGACTCACGAAATTCCAGTTTTCGTGAAATTATAAGCCGTTTACAGCCGACTAAAGTCGGCTGTAAATGTTGGACAACTTAGTGTTTTCGTTACCCGATCCCGCAAACGATTAACTAGCGAACCCGAGACGCATAAACATAATTCACAGCAGGTTTGTATCACAAAATAGATCTTGTAACAACCAATTTATCACTAACCACTAGATTTAGTCCATCAACAACACCGAAAGACATACCCGAACCCGTGATCAACCATAATGTAACATTCGTCAAAAAAAAAACGGGTTTCCAAAACCCGCTTCGTTTATTAACTGAACATCCAGTTAAAATTTTCGTTGCATGTTTAAGGCTCAAACTAATTTTAAACAATACATAATTAATAAACATTTTAGAATTTAAAAACTATAATTATTAAAAATTAAAAATTAGTGCAAAAAAAATAATAACAAGCTGCCGGTTTCGAACCCGGGTCAGCTAGTTCACCAAACAACCACAACACCACTCCGCCACACGCTGCCTTTGGTTAATATACTGAAACAATTAATACTTAAGCCAAAACTCAAATTCAAAAACCAGGTATCAGCGCGGCGGAACTCGCAATCACCGGAAAATCCGGCAATCCGCGAGTTCAGCCATTCCCCTTTTGACTAACACGCTGTAACCGTCGACGACATCGGTTATAACCGATGTCTAGCCCCAATTATAGTCGTAACCGCCGGAAAATCTTGAATACTCGGTTTTGAAAACTGAAATCGGGCAGTTTCTGTCAATCTATAAATACCATGTGTATTTCTCTCAAAACCTGCTTACACTCGCACAACTTGTTCACTCCCCTCTACCGTTTGATCGAGCACTACATTCGAGGTCTTCCTTCAAAAATTCAAGACCCTGTAATAAGTACCACACCTGCAACTTTGGAAGCAGCAGTGGAGTTAGCTACAGAGCTCACCGAAAACCGCATACGAAATAAGGACTTCAAGGAGGAGAAGAAGAAGGATAAAGCATCAACCGAAACCTCAAACTCCACCCGAACCGAATCCTCTTCACAACCCATTTCTAAGAGAAAATGAGATGGGCAAATTTTCGCTGTCACTCAACACAATCAACCAGCTTCACAAGCCGTACCCCTCCAAGCTATCCCAATCACTCAAATAGCACCCAACTCAACTTACCCAAATAAGAAACCTTACTTTGGACCTTACCCTCAATGCAACACTTGTTTTTATCACCATCCATCTACCTTACCTTATCGACTATGTGCGAATTGTGGACGCTATGGCCATTTGAGCAAGGTTTGCCGCACCCCTCAAAACCAAACCTCACCCCTTACTCAAAACATGATCCAAACATATCAACAACCCCAATACCTCATGTTTCCATATGTTCGAGCTTGTTTTAATTGTGGCGACCCTACCCACTTTAGAAACACATGCCCTCGATTGGTTAACATCATAAACGCCCAAGCTCAAGCAAACCCAGTTAACCAAGCAAATCAAGAAAACCTAACCACTAGGCCACCAGTAAGAGGAAGAGCTTAAAACATCAACGCCAATCCTATTGAAGATAATAACGGCCCAAACGAACCACTCAACTAGCTTTCTTCACCAAAAATCAAGATTCAACTCCAACCGTCTAGTTTTTATGTTTTCTTTATGTTATCTCAATCTTTACGAAGTTATGTATCCAAGAATCTTAATGCAAATTACTATTTCAGTTTTGTTTTATACTCACTGACTTAACATTCATATCATCATACATCTCGACGTATCTCAATCTCATCATTCAAAGAAGTTGGGTTGTCTCTCACTTTTACATAGACTAAATCCTTCATCATAACAAATGAGAGAGGTACTGTCATCATTCAATCATGTATACTTTCAGATTTGAGACTCAAGTTTTGGTTGTTGTGTTTGTTTATGTTTTAGAGTCACATAGAACTAATCATAATTTACTGATAAAGCCAATGAAATTTGACAAGAATATGGTGGATACGCCGCTGGTACTTCCTATATATAAGTATTCTTGCCAAAGGATCAGAGGCATTGTCAGGCGGTTATGAGAAGTTTCATGTAGGATTAGTAATGTCATGGTTGAAGTTTGTTTTATACTCACTGATTTAGCATTCATATCATCATACATCTCAACGTATTTCAATCTCATCATTCAAAGAAGTTGGGTTGTGTCTCACTTCTACATAGACTAACCTCTTCATCATAACAAACGAGAGAGGTACTGTCATCATCCAAACATGTATACTTTCAGAATTAAGACTCAAGCTTTGGTTGTTGTGTTTGTTTATGTTGTAGAGTCACATAGAACTAATCATAACTTACTGATAAAGCCAATGAAAATTTGACAAGAATATGGTGGATACGCCGCTGGTACTTCCTATATATAAGTATTCTTGTCAAAGGATCAAAAGCATTGTCAGGCAGTTATGAGAAGTTCCCTGTAGGTTTTAGTGGTAGAAGTTTTGTTTTAGGATAACCTTATCTTTCCAAACGTATCGATTCTCTCAAAACTCTTGTGCATGAAATCATACCTAGTCAATCAACTCTGTTTATCAATATTCCTTATCTTTAGGCATCAAAAAGCGATTCCTGTAGCCGGGTATTCAACCCTTACTAGGAACGTTACCGCCTCAAATAAGATTTAAACTCTCACCCTCTTCTAATTATGTAATTGTCAAATTAAAACATCCTCCCTCCAAGGCAAATATACCACTACTACTTAAATTTCGGGACGAAATTTCTAAAAGTAGGGGATACTGTAACATCCGTAAAAAAAAAAAGGGTTTCCAAAACCCGCTTCGTTTATTAACCGAACATCCAGTTAAAATTTTCGTTGCATGTTTAAGGCTCAAACTAATTTTAAACAATACATAATTAATAAAAATTTTAGAATTTAAAAACTATAATTATTAAAAATTAAAAATTAGTGCAAAAAAAATAATAACAAGCTACCGGGTTTCGAACCCGGGTCAGCTAGTTCACCAAACAACCACAACACCACTCCGCCACACGCTGCCTTTGGTTAATATACTGAAACAATTAATACTTAAGCCAAAACTCAAATTCAAAAACCAGGTATCAGCACGGCGGAACTCGCAATCACTGGAAAATCCGGCAATCCGCGAGTTCAGCCATTCCCCTTTTGACTAAAACGCTGTAACTGTCGACGACATCGGTTATAACCGATGTCTAGCCCCAATTATAGTCGTAACCGCCGGAAAATCTTGAATACTCGGTTTTGAAAACTGAAATCGGGCAGTTTCTGTCAATCTATAAATACCATGTGTATTTCTCTCAAAACCTGCTTACACTCGCACAACTTTCACTCTCTCTACAAGTCGCTATTCATCAAGAAACACCTCGCCGGAATTCTCAGCAAGTCGCCGGAAAACCGAACCCATTTCATCTCTTCTGCCTTACTCTAAAATAAGACTTCTAGAGCTCAGACAGAAAGCACCACACTCACCTCAAACTTCCCGTAGAGCCTCTGTCGCAAGATAAACTTCGCCGGAGTTAACCTCAGCCGCCGGAACTTCGTCGGAGATCACAACTATTCGGTACAACACCTTTAATCCGTTCTGTTTAAATTATTTCGTTAACAGTATTGATCAATCAACTAATTCAATAAAAATTTTCGATTAAACAGTCGTGTTGATTCTCTGGTTTCATAAACTGAAGAAGATGAAGCACTGTCAATATATAAGTTCAATTTAAAACGGATTTTTAAATGGGTTAGACACACGTGATAAATCTCAAATTTCCAGTGGTGGACTGTATGCAATTTTAAACCATACGTTCCGAGTTCGATTCGTGCACTTAACCGGTTTCCTGTGATAAATCTCAAATTTTTGAAAGGCCTAGAACACCTTCCGGTTAGTATTTAAGTTTAATAAAAAAACAGTATTCTAACCAGGTTAGACACACAGTCCAGCGGTGGACTGTGTGCAAAGTTAAACCACAGGTCCCGAGTTCGAATCCTGCTTCTGTAACCGGTTCTGGCAATTATCAAGTTTTTAAAAAAAGACAGAAATGAATTAATCTAATTTGTATATATATATAATTAAAAACGAGATTATTTCAGGTTAGACACGTAGCTCAGTTGGTAGAGCTGCGTGCACGCGTACGGGAGGTCACGAGTTCGAACCTCACTCAGCGCACATAATAAACACAATCAGACCGGTCAACAGTCAAAGTCAACGGTCAAAGTCAACGGTCAACATTTTATTTATTTATTTATTTAATCAGAAAATTATTTAAAAATACTTAGAAATAATATTTTTAAAGTTAGAAAATGTCCTTAAACTCACAAAAATAAATCTAGAAATCCTATTAAGGTTATGAATTAAAATTATTAATCTCAAATAAAAATCCATTTATTTACCGAACCATTATGTTATTATTTAGGTTAGTTTCTCTCGTGGTTAAATCCAAATTCGTGCGCATTCATTATCAATCCAAGAAACGCAACCACTGTTAGTGAATTCTTACAAATTCCCATTTTTATTCATGTTTTGGGGTGTATCATGTGTCGCTTAAATTAATTCGCTTATTCAAACTCGTGCTATACCATTATATGATCTAAACTTAGAATGTAAATATTGTTTTGTTGTGATGTATTACATATTGTCAAGTTGTATGCAAATTATTCATTAGGCCCATCAGTTCCTCGTGGGAGACGAGTTGAACAACGCGTGCCTCAAAAACATTCATTAGGCCCATCAGTTCGTTGAACAACGCGTGCCTCAAAACTCATTCATTAGGCCCATCAGTTCCTCGTGGGAGACGAGTTGAACAACGCGTGCCTCAAAAACAATCATTTTGTGTATGTGTGTGCAATATTTAATATTATGTGTTTTGTGAATAAATTTACATCTACATTTACTCATATGTGGTTATGCACTTTATTTTATAATTGATTCAATAAACACGTTTAAATGTTTTCATAGGATTCACTCGCCAACTTTTTGTTGACCCAAAAACCTATTTTTACACATGATACAGGTGGACAGGATGAAGCAAGGAACACGTAGGAAATTGCCTTAGAAGAAAAATAATGAAGTCTTGAAAGATGTATAGAACATGTTGTACTTGTATGATTTGAATGTATGATCTACTTTTAAAAGAAATAATAAATATGAAACTTTATATTAAATGTCATGAGCTTTGATGAAAACCCAATCATGCCCCGATCACCATTTCCGCTGCGGGTCGGGGTGTGACACATAACACATTGCAATGCGATTTCTATTAACTCTATGTCACATGTAGTCATTAAAAAGACAATTATCGTTATCATAATAGAAAACGCAGCCATGATAACATACTAATTCATGCTTGAACATTTATATGTAACGCAAACACATGATTTAACCCGCAAACAAAACCCTAGTGGCTTAACCGAACTCACAACAATTCAAACATTATAAACAAATAATCTCTAGAGCTAGCACCTCATATAACATTAGATAATCATACATATCATTAATCACATCCACACCCATAACATTATATTAAAATCAAATCAACTATAACGTAAGATTTACCAAGTTATGAACTAGAGGAGTTGCTAGCAACTTGAAACCGGCTAGACTAGAGTTCTTGGGCTGTTCCTAGCGTCAACAGAGAAAGACGGAGGGGGATCGCATATTTAAGGTAGGCTAGGGTTTGAGAGGAGTTGGGATTTGTTATAAATACAACATGCAGATACGTATATATTTGGGGTTATGTTGGTGGTGGTTTGAGAGAAAAAAGGGAGTTTGGGCCGTAAGAAAAGGTGAGGGTTGGGTGATGGCAACAAAAAAATATATAAGGGAAGTTGGCGTTTACGTATGATTGTTTCAGTTGGAAACTAAATGGATGGCATCAATTTACTCCATACATAGATTTAGTTTATATTATATATATATATATATATATATATATATATATATATATATATATATATATTAACTAATAGTAAGAATATAATAAATCAACTAATAGTAAAAATATAATTGATGTATAATGATCATGTTAATATAATGTGTAATAATCATGCTATGGTTCGGGACTCATGAGTTTTGAGTTACACGCGTGGGTGAATGGGTTGGGTGGACACACGACATGGGCTTCGGTTCAAACGGTTCGAGTCGGTTAAAAAAAATAAGATAGGGATTCGGTTTCTAGTTAATCGCTTGAATAATATGGACTTACAATATAATTTAGTTAAGTATAATTAACTCGTGGAATAAAATAAGTATAAGACTCGATGTATAAATACGAAAATAACGATTCTAACTAGAAATTACGAGTTGTCACATCATCCCCAAGTTGAAAGAAATTTCGTCCCGAAATTTGATAAGTAAACACAGGAGATTAAAAGACGAGTTAAGATGACTGTCGATTTTCCTCGGTTACCACATCATCCCCAAGTTGAAAAGGAATTTCGTCCCGAAATTTTGCTAAGCAGTCACGGTAGAGTGAAAGGAATGCGTTAAGATGACTGCATCAAAACTACTAAGAGTGACAGGAAGGAGTTCAATGGCAAACACTTGACCTAAAGATCGAGTTTTCACCCAGCATAAAAATATGGGATGTTTCACTCGGCTGACCGTCAGCCAATTTCTCAATGTGTTTGTTTCCAAGAGAGGTTTGGAGCCGATATGTAAAATAAATATATGTAGCGCATATTATTTCCATGTTCAGTACAAGTAAACAAGAAGAGTGAAGAGAGTATACTTAAAGATTACGTAGGAGTCCATCATTGCTATGGCTCCCTTGGATATCTGATTCCCCACTTATGTCGGATAATGGGTCAGAATCCCTTTACACACGCTTGGTCTCACTGGGACTCACATGCACCCCCAATTATTATTACGTATGCACCCGTAATGATAATTTGATTTGCATGTTTACCCCGATTCCTCATAACTTGTATCAAGAGATCCTAATATTTGAATGTTAAAATAAACTATTGTCAAAACGATGGAGATCATAAATGATTTAAAAGTAAAATCATACTAATGATTCATCACAATATTAATAGACAACACATGAATTCGTACTATAATGTTGTGAGTAAATATATGCAATGCAATGCGTCTGTATACGTATAAGTTAAATGCATAATGTTTACAATAATAAAAGACGAACCTTGCAATCTGGAGCGCAGTGTCATGATCGCTTTTGGAACTGATTCGGTTATAGTCTAGTTTTACAAAAACTTTTTAAAACCTAGTTCACTATAACCAATGGCTCTGATACCAAACTATCACACCCCCAAATGCTTTTTATATTATTATGTATATATATATATATATATATATATATATATTATTTTTTATACTTTTATTATTTACTTGCGGAGTTTTACTGCGACGTGTGACGTACCAGGATCTAGCCACTAATCATGTCGAATTACTTGTAAATGATATAAAACAAGTCATCATGTCCAACATGAATAGTGAATTTCAAATTTAACGTTTCAAACATAGTAAGTGTACAGTGGAAGCAAATGTAAATATCTCAAACTGCAAGTTCCCTTGCATTAATCATCTAACAACCTGCAAGCATGCAGAAAAAAAGTATATCAGGATTAAGCCGGCGAGTTCACAGTTTTGTTTAATGAAAACAAGTCGGTGTTTACCGCATTGACGTCAGTTTGTTTGACCTTCCCTAATGCCTATCAACATTGGTCATGTGGTTAAGGTCATTAGTTCACGCCCGTCCTCCCAGGTATGGTGTGAGGTTGTCAAGCCTAATAGCGTTATCAACTAGTAACCCGTTGTCCTCCAAGCAACTAGTTCGGTAGTAAGATGGGAATTAAAGTGATAGATTTGAATGTATTATCTAACATCGAAATTAAACAGCGGTTATAAAGTATCCCTTACAGGGATGTAAGTTTGTTTCTTTGTCCCCTGGACGCATGCCTGTGAAAGAGTAGTGAACTCATCTATGAGTGCTCGGATTAAGGAATGGAAATAATTACGCGAGGTGGAATTGGTCAATCACGTCCTAACATGATTACCATTTAAGAGTTAGCGTGTGTGCTCACGCGGAAACACGAATCATACACGTATCACACTTTTATCCTACAATACTAATTATCATACATGCATCTATCAGGACATCATTTAGCGACAACACGAGTGTAACTAAAGGTTTAAAAAACTCTTCAATAAAAATTCAGCAATATAGTGCATTTTCGGGCAGTTTTCGAAGTGTTATCCGGAATGTTTCGTGTATAGGAAAATTCTCAAAAAATTACAGGACGTCTCAAACAGAAGGTTTGGACTTGTGTTAAAATTCTATAGTCTAACCCCTTACGAAAAATTTATAAAAAATCTTTTACTAAGCAGCAATCATATTCGTCACTTTCTGACTGTAGCTCATAGAAAAATTCATTTAAAATTCCTCGGTTGTCCGATTAACGTAATTCTAGTTGGAGATTTTTAGAATCACCTAGAAGTACTTACAATAAGAAAATTTAGATCATAAATGAATTCCTACATTGAGTTATGACATTCATAATGGGCTGCAAATTTTGACGAAAAACGCAGCCTGGACATTTGATACGAAATAAATCATTTAAAATACCAAACGACGTCAAAAAAATGCGATTCTAGTTGGGTTTGAAAGGTTATTCCTGGAATTTCATCTTAGACTCAAGAAATTCGAGTTTTCGTAAAATTATGAGCCATTTACAGCTGATTAAATTCGGCTGTAATTGTTGGACAACTTAGTGTTTTCGTTACCCGATCCCGCAAACGATTAACTAGCGAACCCGAGACGCATAAACATAATTCACAGCAGGTTTGTATCACAAAATAGATCTTGTAACAACCAATTTATCACTAACCACTAGATTTAATCCATCAACAACACCGAAAGACATACCCGAACCCGTGATCAACCATAACAAATTGCAATGCGATTTCTATTAACTCTATGTCACATGTAGTCATTAAAACGACAATTATCATTATCATAATAGAAAACGCAGCCATGATAACATACTATATTCATGCTTAAACATTTATATTTAACGCAAACACATGATTTAACCCGCAAACAAAACCCTAGTGGCTTAACCAAACTCACAACAATTCAAACATTATAAACAGATAATCTCCTCATATAACATTAGATAATCATACATATCATTAATCGCAGCCACACACATAACATTATATTAAAATCAAATCAACTATAACTTAAGATTTACAGAGTTATGAACTAGAGGAGTTGCAGCAACTTGAAACCGGCTAGACTAGAGTTCTTGGGCTGCTCCTAGCATCAACAGAGAAAGAGGGAGATCGCATGTTTTAAGGTAGGTTAGGGTTTGAGAGGAGTTGGAATTTGTTATAAATACAACATGCAGATACATATATATTTGGGGTTATGTTGGTGGTGGTTTGAGAGAAAAAGGGAGTTTGGGCCGTAAGAAAAGGTGAGGGTTGGGTGATGGCAACAAAAAAAAAATATTAGGGAAGTTGGGGTTTACGTATAATTGTTTCAATTGGAAACTAAATGGATGGCATCAATTTACTCCACACCGAGATTTAGTCTAATATATATATATATATATATATATATATATATATATATATATATATATATATTTAACTAATAGTAAGAATATAATAAATCAACTGATAATAAAAATATAATTAATGTATAATGATCATGTTAATATAATGTATAATAATCATGCTATGGTTCGGGCCTCATGAGTTTCGAGTTACACGCGTGGGTGAGTGGGTTGGGTCAACACACGACATGGGCTTCGGTTCAAACGGTTCGAGTCGGTTCAAAAAAAAAAGATAGGGATTCAGTTTCTAATTAATCGCTTGAATAATATGGACTTATAATATAATTTAGTTAAGTATAATTAACTCGTCGAATAAAATAAGTATAAGACTCGATTTATAAATACGAAAACGAATGATTCTAACCTCGAAATTACGAGTTGTCACAGTTTATCCTTCCGGTTGATTAGTTTATTATTTTTTGTTGCAACCGAAAACCAAACCTAACCGATTTGAAAATAGTACCTAACTGAATCGAATATGAATTCCATTTACAACTTTGGTTTAAACCGAACTAACCGATTTCTATTATATAATAAAAGTATACTAACAAGCTAAAGATTATAGAGAGATAGAAACAAGGAGAATGAGAGTGTTTTTATTCATTTGAGATATCCAAAACCAAATACATTGGCTACTATTTATAGGGCTCTAGAACATAAATGATACGGAGTTAGGAGCATGGACAGTCATAAATTCATAACACTGTATACATAACACTGCCTCTTGACTATCCATTTCATACGTAAGGATGTTGCCTCGTAAAAACCTTGTAAGGAAAACCCAGTGGGACAAAACCTTAGCTAAGGAAAAAAGAGTGCAACGCGTATTTTCTCCCCTGATGATGATCAGTTAAGCTCCTTGAGTCAATGCATCCCGATCCCATGAACTAGCTTCTTAAATGTAGATGTCGGAAGTGATTTGGTAAACAAGTATGCCAAATTGTCGCTGGAACGAATTTGTTGGACAGTAATATCTCCATTCTTTTGCAAATCGTGTGTGAAAAAGAGCTTTGGTAAAATGTGCTTCGTGCTGTCACCTTTGATGTATCCTTCATTAAGTTGAGCATTGCATGCTGCGTTGTCTTAATGTAAAGTTGTTGGCCCCTCATCTCTCGTAGAAGTACCACGAGACCCACAAATGTGTTGTATTACACTTCTTAACCAAACACATTCTCAACTAGCTTCATGAATCGTCAATATTTTCAGCATGATTAGATGATGTGGCTGTGATGGTTTGCTTTACAGAACGCCATGAAATAGCAGTACCTCCATTTGTAAATAAATATCCTGTTTCAAATCGTCTAGTGTGAGGATCAGACAAATACCCTGCATCTGCAAAACTAACCAAACTTGTTGGAGATTGGTTAGTAAAATACAAACCCATATCTTTTGTACCTTGAAGGTATCGAAATATTTGTTTTACCCCATTCCAATGTGTCATACCCCAACCGATGGCTGAAACATCAAGGCAGGACGAAAGAGATTGCTCATTGCTCATAATGCTATCTGCGACAATATTTAACTAAACCGGATTTCATTTCATAAGTAAAATTGTCGAGTACAATACATGGAAATTTCAAATACAACAATCGTAAAGGACAAAATGTGATACAACAATTATAAACCTAAACGTCTATGTGTGTATCTATCATCAACACTACTCCAATTTCATGGCATCATCTTCATCAACCTGTAACATGTTTTAAAATAGAGTTCAATGCAAAGGCAAAGGCGAGTACACAAGTTTGGTGATACATAGCATAAGTGTGAAAAGTATAAATCGAATCCACATGTTAATCATTATGTAAGGTAAATACTAATCATGCAACACTAGATCAAACCCCGAGTTTCCACGAGTATAAAGGAGCTTCCCTTGTTGCAAAAGCAACAAGACTAGAATGAGTATGAGAATCTTAACATAACCCCGACGGGTGGTGTGCTACTCCTATAGCGCGATATATGTCAAGTTGGGCTAGCTAAGTTAATGATCAAGCATGTATAATTCTAGCATGTATTTAAGCATAACAAGTATCATGTATTAACGGATTGAGCATGTAAAGCATAAGTTGTGATTTGTATATTTTGATAGGTAAACATGTTACAACCCAAAAAGTGAGAAAACGGTAAATGGGTCGAGTGTACTCACAAGATTGCTAAGTCTTCCTTGGAAATCCGTGACGAGTTAATGAGTTGGAGGATGGGACACCGAGGTGACCTTATATGGCAAACGAAGGTGTATGAGTAATCAGAATTATGACGAAGGATTCGAATTGGAGTTGAATGTACGTATATGTATATAAAACATGGCTTATGAAACGATTCTAAATTTAATTTCGACGTAAGTGTTATAGAAGTGTTGTTAAAATAATAATTGAATATATATACCTTTATAGTGATCGTTATAAAAATTACTCGACTTCGATACGTCATCTTTAGTTTTCGACTATAAAGTTTATATATATATGTTTGAAGAGAAGCATATTAGATGTATTTATTTATATTCTAGCGAAAGTATGGGAGATATATACATACTGTCGAATGGTATAGTGGATATATACTTATTTTGGCGAAAAGCGCGATAGATACATATATATATTTTGACCGAAAAGTATAATAGTTATGTACATTTGTCGAAAATATAGTCGATATGCATATATTTTACCAAAAAGTATAATAAATATACATATTTTGTCGAAAGGTTTAATAAGTATATACTTTTCCGAAAGGATTAACACATAGATGTACTTTGTTGAAAAGGGTAGTATATAGACCTTTTGTCGTTAGATAAATATATTTTATCGTAAAGTGTAATATATATATATATATAGATATATGTATGTTGTCGTAGCAAAATACATTTTCCGAAAAGTGTATTATATATATATTATCGAAAAGTGTGTTGTATATACATATATGTTGTTGAAAAGGTCTATTAAGTAAATATATATCTTGTCGAAAGGTATGTTAAATACATATATTTTGTCGATAAATGTAATACGTATATAAGTATATATACGTATGGTTTTGACGAAAAAGGGCAGTGTTTCCCCTTGTTTTTGGACGATCCCAACAATCTAGTTGTCGATATATTTTCCAAAACACAACGATAAACAACGCGATAATCAACGAAACAGTACAAATATATATATTTACATATTCTATTTATATCTACAATTATAATAATTTCTGTTACATATTTAAAAAAAATAATAAACAGGAAACAAAATAAACGTATTATACGTGTCGTTATACCGGGTCGTGCGTTGATTGAGTTGACCCGGACCTTGAAACCGGACACGAATCTGACCGATTTGACTGCTTTGACCGATGTTGGCTGTGGTTGACCAGTTTGACCGTGAACCGAGCTTTGACCAGATCTGACCGGGTTTGACCCGAACCCGCTGAGCCGAAGTTGAACAAAAAACTGAACAAAGGAGAACCGACCGAAATCAGAACTTAACCAACCAACTCGAAAACAAGCTAACCGGAACCGAGACATGAACCGAACGAAACTCGTACCTGAACCGAGAAGCTCGTAACCGGGACTGCACGTATTAACCACCCCATTCGCCGCCGCTGTCCCTAGTGCCCTTCGCCGCCACTGCATCTGCGGTTTTCGCCGCTGCCAGTTTTTCTCCGGCGCCACGCCACCAATAGGTGGTGCGACCGCCACTATTCAGGAGGGGGAGAGAGAGGTGAGTGGAGGTGGAGTGGCGCGAGGGGTAAGGTGTGGTAGTTCACCGGAGGGAGGGTGTCGAGGTGTTGCGGAAATAGGGTGAGGAGGTTGTGGGTGTTTGCCGGCAGAGAAGGAGAAGGGGTTCTCGCCGGTTCCTCGCCGGAAAAAACAGGACGAGAGGGAGAGCCGGGAGGGGACTGAGTGGTTGTCAGTGGTATGTGTGAGAGAGGGGAAGGAGGAGGTGAGTGATGGATGTGGTACCAGCCGGAAATGACACCAGAGACGACGCCGGTGGCCGGAATCCGGCGACTAGCTTCTAGAGAGAAGGGGGGCGCGGCTGCCTCATCTCTCAAGGTCAGGGTTTGGCTCCATTTTATATGTAGGGTTGAGGGTATGGGCTCAAGGCCCGGTTCTTGCTTTAGAGTGGTCCGATCTCGTTTTAAGACCAATTTTCGCTTTTGAACTTAACAATATGTCGTAAAATATTATTATTATTATTATTATTTATTTTATTTTATTATTATTTTTATTTTTTTTAAAGAAAATATTAAATACGAGGCGTTACAGTCTCCTCTTCTTTAGGAAATTTCGTCTCGAAATTTATTCAAGAGGAAGACTTAAAAGATTTGGCTAACGGATGGTGATTTAAATCCTTAGACTTGGAAGTTTGGGTACGAGTGGGAAAACATGAAGTTCTGAGAATTGAAAAGTTAGGTTTGCAAAAAGAGGTTGATTGACTAGAATGACTTGAGGCATCAAGCATAAGTAAACGTGTAAGTGTGTGTGCATAGACAGCGAGTTTTTAAGCAAGGTTGAAGAATTTCCAGAAGATGGATTTTAAATACGCCATCTTAGCATGAAAACTTTCGTATGAAACTGTATGTAGTCTGATGAAGGGTGTGGTTGTTCCGTAGATTGTAAGGAAGTCGTAACGGTTGAAGAGCATTGATAAGTCTTAGTTTCTGTAGAGAATTGTTTATTTGTGGATAAACGAGAAAATTAGGTATTTCAAAATAACCCAGTTATCGAGGTAGCGGCCCAGTAAGTGTGTTGCACCTCAACAAGAATGGGTGATAGTTTCAAAGTATGAGAGCATTTAGGGTTCGAATGTTTAAATCGGTAGATTTGCAAACGAGATGGTATAAAGACAAGGATAACGCAGAATACTGGAGACGCGGGAGTGAACGTTTGATCAAACAAACGAATACAAGCATAAGGATGACATATGTATATGAACGAAATGAAAACGTTGTGTTAGGGATGAAGTCTCGTCGTGGATAATCAGGTATCATTGGCTTAGCAATGTGTTTGTGAGTTGTGTAAAGTTTGCATATTAGGTCTTACTATGGTCTGTAAAACACCGAATTTCTCATGGCACGTTTTACGAAAGTTTGGCAACATGGTGAAAACACTTATATATAGGAAGTACCAACGGCGTATCCACCATGTTTTGACCATGTTGCGACCGTTTCGTTACTCGTTGCAATGTTACGTCCCGTGTCTTACTATATGTGGTAGTACACTCTATGGTTCTCATGCGCTTATCACTATAATCCCGTGTGCACCTGTGATTATACCAATCATCGCATGATCCGCATAGTTTGTATACATAAATTCTGAAAATGAGTTTGCGTGCGTGTAAGAATGTAGTGTGTATGCATGTTTGCATGCAAATAAGCATGTGGCCCACGTAAGCGAATCCCTCGGGTTTCGCTCGCGTTCAGGTACGAATGTATGAATACGTGTATAAGCATAAGTTTGAGTATAAGTGTAAGCATGGATATAAGGTGTATATGCATGAATGTGAATATAAGTATAAGTATGATGGATAGCACGTATGTTCATGGATATGAATATGTGTATAATTGTGAATATCAACAAGTGTAAAAGACGGAGATTGTGCGTATGATATGAATTGAATACAACGAATTTATTCATATAAAATAATCGAGAAATCTGAGTATGTAAAATGAATGATATCAATAAAATTGTCGTGCGAGATTTCGACTAAATCATTAACGAGGATTTGCATGTATAGTTGTTTGAGCAAAACTTTGAGGTTATCGATTAAAAAATATGTTTAAGTTTGACTTAAAATGTAGAATCTAATTCGTGGATGCAAAAGACTATAAAGCACTTATTGGTTATGTGTGACGTATTTTGTAAAGGACGGGAGTGCTACCATTGTTTTAGAAGAATTTAAGTAAGTCGAGAATGGTTGGTCCTTATGAAGTTTTCTTGCCCACGTGTTTTGAAATTGAGGTGACATTTTGGGAGGTGTATGATGGGGTCTTAAAATAGTAAGTTCGCATCGTTTTCAAAGGATATTACATTAAAATAAGAAATTTGAAATTTGGAGGTTCTCGTGAAACGTTGACCCTTGAAAAGAAATTTAGGATGATGGATTTAGTGATCGTTGAAAAGTGTTTTAGCAAAATGTTTCATTAATCACGATAAGAGTTTTAGTAAAGCAATCCCATAGTATCTATAAGACATTGGTTTGATTTTTGTTTACAAGTGAAAGTCCTTAGTATAATGATGTCACGTAGCGTGTTTTAGTGATTGTGTTTAAACATAAGATATATGGGCAAGGTATTTATTAGACCGATTAAGTTGGTAGGTAGCATTCCGTCAAGCTTTGAAAATCGGGAAACAAAACGATTCATGCAGTGACCAAGTTTATATGTACGTGATTTATATGGAATAGATTACAAGATAATAAATACGTTTGATAAAATAGTATATTTGAAATTCGCCTAAGTAGGGATTTTAACAATACGATAAATGATTTAGGCATGCAATTTAAACGTGTGATTTGTATAATAAAGTCTACAAGAAGGAGGGTTTAGCAACAATCACCGAGGTATGGGGATCACCCCTAACCCGTCGGTGAGGTCGTTTTAAGGAAGAAGGGAAGCAGAGTTTAATCGCCAAGGTAAGGAAATCACTCCCATCTCTGTAACATCCGTAAAAAACCGGGTTAACCGAACCCGCTTCGTTTATTAACCGAACAACCAGTTAAAAATTTCGTTGCATATTTAATGCTCAAATTAATTTTAAACGATACATAATTAATAAGTATATTAGAATATAAAATTTATAATTGAAAATCTATTAAAAAGAATGAAATAAAAAATAGAATACTGATGCCGGGTTTCGAACCCGGGTCAGCCGAGAATCATTCAAAGACTTAACTCTCACGCGCCCAACCGCTCCGCCACTTGTGATTTTTGTTTACATATTGAAACAATTAATAAATAAATTAAATCTGGAAATCAAAACCCAGTTTCACAGCGCGCCCAAATCCGCTGACGCCAGAAATCTCGACAAATTCGTCAAACATTGCCGTTTCTTTTAGTCATAACGTTTACATTTACGGAAACATCGGTTATAACCGAAAAATCCAATCAATTTCATTCATTACCATAATTCCCGTCGAAACCGAAAATACAATTCAAATCCGGGGTTATACCTTGTTCATCAGTTGAGCTCACGAATCTATCCAACCTACACTCTCCATTTTTTGCTCAGAAAACTTCGCCGCAGTCGCCGGATTTCTCTGTAAAGTAACCGGAAATTGTCGCCGGAAAACCGAGTTCATTCCATCCTTTCTTCTTACTCTAAAAATAAGATCTTAGAGCTCATATTGACATCACCCACACTCACCTTAAACCTCTGAAGAATCTCTGTCGAAAGAAATTTCACTCGCCGGAATTCTCTGCAAGTCGCCGGAAAAACCGGGACTTTCATCTACACGGTAATTACCTCGACTTTTCTGTTTCATTCCATTATTATACAAATTCTAACATCACTCCATCACCCAGAATCAAACCCAGTTGACATTGCCGGATTTTCTGTTTTCACCGGAAAACTTCTGAAAGTTTCAGAATCTCGCTGTTAACCGGTATGATCATGTAACCTACTGATAATCGTTACTCAGTAGTTCAATTTCACATCTAATTCATTCAAACTAATTATTGAATCCGAAGAGAAGGAGTTCCCGAAACAGAGCCGATGATCTTTGCCGGACTTCTGAAGAAAGACGATCAGTTCGGTACAATCAATCGCCAAACCTTTTTCTGTTCATTACATTACGTTTGCTCATAATGTTCGTTAAATTAATTTAACAAATAACAGTTAGTTAACCGTTGTCTGTGTTTTGAACGAAGAAGACGAAGTAGTGTAAGATATAAGATTAATTAAAATCAATATTATGAACGGGTTAGACACACAGTCCAGCGGTGGACTGTGTGCAAACAATACGCATACGTCCCGAGTTCGATCCTTGACACACACACATTCGCTATAATAAAATGCCTTTTTTTTAAAACTGAACCGGATCCACCGGTCGTTTACTTGGAATAGCACTTACATGGTGGAACACAGAGAAGGCCAAACGAGGTGTTGAAGATGCTATGACTTTGACTTTGGAAGAGTTGAAGGAAATCATGACAAGACGGTTTTGCCCAAGGAGCGAAATTAAGAAATTAGAGGATGAGTTCTATTCGTTAAACCAAAAGGAAGGCGACCACACCACATACAACAAGAGATTCCTCGAGTTAAATCAAATGGTTCCCAACTTGTTCACTCCCCTCTACCGTTTGATCGAGCACTACATTCGAGGTCTTCCTTCAAAAATTCAAGACCCTGTAATAAGTACCACACCTGCAACTTTGGAAGCAGCAATGGAGTTAGCTACAGAGCTCACCGAGAACCGTATACGGAATAAAGACTTCAAGGAGGAGAAGAAGAAGGATAAAGCATCGACTGAAACCTCAAACTCCACCCAAACAGAATCCCCTTCTCAACCCATTTCCAAGAGAAAACGAGATGGGCAACTTTTCGCTGTCACCCAACGTAATCAACTAGCCTCACAAGCCGTACCCCTCCAAGCTATCCCAATCACCCAAGTAGCACCCGACTCAACTTACCCAAATAAGAAACCTTACCTTGGACCTCACCCTAAATGTAACACCTGTTTCTATCACCATCCATCTACCTTACCTTGTCGACTATGTGCGAATTGTGGACGCTATGGCCATTTGAGCAAGGTTTGCCGCACCCCACAAAACCAAACCTCACCCCCTACTCAAAACATGATCCAAACATATCAACAACCCCAATACCCCATGTTCCCATATGTTCGAGCTTGTTTCAATTGTGGCGACCCTACCCACTTTAGAAACACGTGCCCTCGATTGGTTAACATCATAAACGCCCAAGCTCAAGCACACCCAGTTAACCAAGCAAATCAAAGAAACCTAATCACTAGGCCACCAGCAAGAGGAAGAGTTTTCAACATCAACGCCAATCCTGTTGAAGATAATGACGGACCAAACAAAACCACCCAACTAGTCCCCTTCACCAAAAATCAAAATTCAACTCCAACCTCTTAGTTTTACGTTTTTTTATGTTATCTCAAATTTCCTGTATCCCAGTTATAAATTGGAAATATATCCAAGAATCTTAATGCAAATTACTATTTCAGTTTTGTTTTATACTCATTGATTTAACATTCATATCATCATACCTCACGACGTATTACAATCTCAACATTTAAAGAAGTTGAGCTGTGTCTCACTTCTACATAGACTAACCTCTCCATCATAACAAACGAGAGAGGTACTGTCATCATTCAAACATGTATACTATCAGAATTAAGACTCAAGCTTTGGTTGTTGTGTTTGTTTATGTTTTAGAGTCACATAGGACTAATCATAACTTACTGATAAAACCAATGTATATTTGACGAGAATATGGTGGATACGCCGCTGGTACTTCCTATATATAAGTATTCTTGCCAAAGGATCAGAGGCATTGTCAGGCGATTATGAGAAGTTCCATGTAGGTTGTAGTATTAGAAGTTTTGTTTTAGGATATAATTCCAAACATGTCAAAACTCTTGCGCATGAAATCATACTTAGTGAATCAACTCTGCTTATCAATATTTTTACCGTAGGCAACAAAAAGCGATTTCTGTAGCAGGGTACTCAACCCTTACAAGGAACATTACCGCCTCAAACAAAATTTAAACTCTTACTCCTTTCTAAGTATGTATCTGTCAAAACTAAACACCATCCTTTTGAGACAAACATGCCACTACTTAAATTTCGGGACGAAATTTCTAAAAGTAGGGGATACTGTAACATCCGTCAAAAACCGGGTTAACCGAACCCGCTTCGTTTATTAACCGAACAACCAGTTAAAAATTTCGTTGCATATTTAATGCTCAAATTAATTTTAAACGATAGATAATTAATAAGTATATTAGAATATAAAATTTATAATTGAAAATCTATTAAAAAGAATGAAATAAAAATAGAATACTGATGCCGGGTTTCGAACCCGGGTCAGCCGAGAATCATTCAAAGAGTTAACTCTCATGCGCCCAACCGCTCCGCCACTTGTGATTTTTGTTTACATATTGAAATAATTAATAAATAAATTAAATCTGGAAATCAAAACCCAGTTTCACAGCGCGCCCAAATCCGCTGACGCCAGAAATCTCGACAAATTCGTCAAACATTGTCGTTTCTTTTAGTCATAACGTTTAGATTTACGGAAACATCGGTTATAACCGAAAAATCCAATCAATTTCATTCATTACCATAATTCCCGTCGAAACCGAAAATACAATTCAAATCCGGGGTTATACCTTGTTCATCAGTTGAGCTCACGAATCTATCCAACCTACACTCTCCATTTTTGCTCAGAAAACTTCGCCGCAGTCGCCGGATTTCTCTGTAAAGTAACCGGAAATTGTCGCCGGAAAACCGAGTTCATTCCATCCTTTCTTCTTACTCTAAAATAAGATCTTAGAGCTCATACTGACATCACCCACACTCACCTTAAAACTCTGAAGAATCTCTGTCGAAAGAAATTTCACTCGCCGAAACTCTCTGCAAGTCGCCGGAAAACCGGGACTTTCATCTACACGGTAATTACCTCGACTTTTCTGTTTCATTCCATTATTATACAAATTCTAACATCACTCCATCACCCAGAATCAACCCCAGTCGACATTGCCGGATTTTCTGTTTTCGTCGGAAAACTTCTGAAAGTTTCAGAATCTCGCTGTTAACCGGTAAGATCATGTAACCTACTGATAATCGTTACTCAGTAGTTCAATTTCACATCTAATTCATTCAAACTAATTATTGAATCCGAACAGAAGGAGTTCCCGAAATAGAGCCGACGATCTTTGCCGGACTTCTGAAGAAAGACGATCAGTTCGGTACAATCAATCCCCAAACCTTTTTCTGTTCATTACATTACGTTTGCTCATAATGTTCGTTAAATTAATTTAACAAATAACAGTTAGTTAACCGTTGTCTGTGTTTTGAACGAAGAAGACGAAGTAGTGTAAGATATAAGATTAATTAAAATCAATATTATGAACGGGTTAGAGACACAGTCCAGCGGTGGACTGTGTGCAAACAATACGCATACGTCCCGAGTTCGATCCTTGACACACACACATTCGCTGTAATAAAATGCCTTTTTTTAAAACTGAACCGGATCCACAACAGTAAGATGTTAAGTATAATAAAAATCAGAATATTTATCAAGTTAGACACACAGTCCAGCGGTGGACTGTGTGCCAAACTAAACCACAGGTCCCGGGTTCGAGACCTGTGGCGAGCACCGAGTGATACAATTAAATCGTCTTTAAAATAAGTGATTTTCAGATTAATTTAATTAGTATATAAATATAATTAAAAACAGAAATATTTCGGGTTAGACACGTAGCTCAGTTGGTAGAGCTGCGTGCACGCGTACGAGAGGTCACGGGTTCGAGTCTCACCCAGCGCACACATATAACCGACCGAACCGGTCAACAAGTCAACGGTCAACGGTCAACAAGTCAATGGTCAACAGTCAAAAATCAACATTTTTTATACTTTTATTTATTTATTTAAATTAAAAATACTTAAAAATAACATTTTTAAAGTTAAAAAATAGCGTTAAACTCACAAAAATATATCCAATAATCCTACTAAAAATTGATTAATAAAATCCGCTTATTTACCGAACCAATATGTTATTATCTAGGTTAGTTTCACTCGTGGTTAAATCCAACTTCGTGCGCATTCAACATCATCAACCGAACGCACCCAATGTGAGTGAATCTTACAACTCCCATTTTTAATTACACGTTTTGGGGTGTATCATGTGTCACTTAAACAAATTAGTTTATTCAAACTCGTGCCATACCATATTATGATTTAAACTTAGAATGTAAATATTGTTTGTAGTTATGTATTACATAATGTTAAGTTGTATGTAAATTATTTGTTAGGCCCATCAGTTCCTCGTGGGAGACGAGTTGAACAACGCGTGCCTTAAAACTCATTCATTAGGCCCATCAGTTCGTAGAACAACGCGTGCCTCAAAACTCATTCATTAGGCCCATCAGTTCCTCGTGGGAGACGAGTTGAACAACGCGTGCCTCAAAACGATCTATTATTGTATGTGTATGCATTATTTAATATTAAGTGTTTTGTGAATAAGTTTACATCTACATTTACTCATATGTGGTTATGCACTTTATTTTATCAATTCAATAAACTTGTTTAAATGTTTTTAATAGGATTCATTCGCCAACTTTTTGTTGATCAAAAAACCATTTTTACACATGATACAGGTGAACAGGATGAAGCAAGGAAAACATAGGAAAATGCCTTAGAAGAAAATAACGAAGCCTAGAAAGATGTGTAGAACAAGTTGTAGGATATGATTGTATGATTTCCTTTAAATTGTAATAATAAATATGAAACATTATAATAAATGTCATGAGCTTTGATGAAAACCCAATCATGCCCCGATCACCTTTTCCGCTGCGGGTCGGGGTGTGACAATCTCGACGATGTGTCTCCACTATAAGTCTAGTGGTGGCGTTTTTGAAATCAGGCATGTAAATACATATAGATGTACGAAAAAGTTTAGTATGACTTATGTAAAACCTTTAAATAAAGTGAAGTGTAACAAGCATATACAAGGTTCACATACAAAATGAAATAGTATAAAAGAGGCTTATAAATCATTAGATTGTTTCGGGTAGAGAAACGTCCACTAATCCAAAGTAAATCGAAGATCCTTTCGAATTAGAGAAACGTGCTTTGGCCTATAGGTAAAATGTTCTCGTCGAGAAGCGATTAACGACATGTTACCCTTCCAGTTACTACACATCTCTAATCGATTGGAAAATTGAAACTTTGGCGAGATTGAAAATTAAGGAATGGAACTTAATAGACAAGGTGTGGGTTTCACTCCTAACTTGGCGATTTCGTACCCTATGTGTGGTTGGTACTCGTCGGGTGAAACAACAATTTGACACTTTGACGAGGATCCACTAGAGTTACGAATTGGAAATTCTCCGTCAAAGTGAGGATGTCACTCCTAACGTGATGGTGAATTTCACGTAAAAGAATAGGTGGGTTGAGAGTCGCTCACCAAATTGTGGGTTTCACGCCTATTTTGGTGAATTCGTCTCGTTTGTGTAATAGGAGTGTTTTCGAGTTTAGTAATATCGACCTAAATGCATTAGGAAAAGCGTATGTTTTGAATAGTAAAACAAGTATGAGCAGGTAGAGCATTTCAAGAACTTAGCACATAAAAGACGTTTCAAGTACTTAGCACATAGAAGACGTTTCAAGTAATAGCATGCGAATCAAATATGGTCAAGTATGGTACTTAACTATAGACTAGGTCAAAAGCATGGCAATTTTCCTAATTCCCTATAGTTATGGCTCTGATACCAATGTGTCACACCCCAACCGATGGCGGAAACATCAAGGGGGATGAAAGAGATTGCTCATTGCTCATATTGCTATTTGCGATAATATTTAATTAAACCGGATTTCATTTCATAAGTAAAATTGTCGAGTACAATACATGGAAATTTCAAATACAACAATAGTAAAGGACGAAATGTGATACAACAATTATAAACCTAAACGTCTATGTGTGTATCTATCATCAACACTACTCCAATTTCATGGCATCATCTTCATCAACCAGGAACATGTTTCAAAATAGAGTTCAATGCAAAGGCAAAGGCGAGTACACAAGTTTGGTGATACATAGCATAAGTATGAAAAGTATAACTCGAATCCACATGTTAATCTTTATGTAAGGTAAATGCTAATCATGCAACACTAGATCAAACCCCGAGTGAAGGGGTATGGTCCCAAATCCTTGCGCCAAGCAAGAGACCATTCCCATTTCTGCCAAGGAAACCTTGCACAGACATTTGTACCAAAGAAGATGTTAGGATCTGAGTTTGGATTGATTGTATTGTTTTAACTAATTTTACACCAGAATGATTAATCATAAAAGAATTTGCAGCGGAGTAACAACTAAAACTTTATAACACAATCAATGAGATAATAGTTTTCATCATAACATGTTTTCATTACTCATACTTAAAAGGTAACTTACATGTACGAATCACTAACTCCCCCTCAGATCGAGCTTACACAGAAAAGATTGTACAATAAAGTGAAAAATGTGAAAAGCTAAATAGAACAGTACAGGCACTGTCTATTTATAGTACTAACCTAACCACTGTTAGTTTATGCTGACATCATCTTGACAATGACATCTAACAATACTAACAAACTCTAACCACTGCCTAACCTAAACACTGTTTTGTAAAGCACTGATGATGGTTTGTGGGGTTATTGGAACCAAGATTCCTCCCACTTTTGAAGTGATTGCCCAAGGTTTTTGATTCAGACTTTCAAGTACATCATTTGCCCAGAAATCTCGAAGGGCGTTCTGATAGATCGGTGCGTTACATGTTAACAGAGTCTTGTACTTTGAGGAAGACAATCTATCAATAATTTCATGAAATCTGTATTCTTCTTTGTCTTCTCAAAAGTACAGAGATAGTTTTATGTATTTTTGATGTTAAGAGTGTGTGTCGGAGGTTCTTGTGTTGATTTTGCTTTTGGTGCCATGATTTTCGGAGGAAATATTTTTCAGAGTTTTTGAAATGACACAGTGAAAGTGAAAAACTCTGTTTGTGGATGAAATAGGGTTTTATAGAGTTTTCAAAAAGTGATGATGACGTGGCATCTGACGCAACAACTGTCGAGTAACATCTGTCCATGTGTAACCTCTGATTAACAATGGAAGACAGTTGTTTGGCTAACCACTGACAGAGTAAACTGTCAGTGGTTGTGACCAAATGTTAACACTATCAGAGGTTCCTCACTAGTGGATAGATTTTTCGAAACCATGGTGTTTTGTGCTATCAGAGCTTTGAACAGATTTTAGGGATTTATTGAACATTTCAATTTTAAACTATTTTTAAGGATGGATTTTTGATTTTCTAAAAATATTTTGTTGCTATTTACACATAGATCACAAGAAAAATTGTTTTAATCCATGTTTAGCATTTCCAAGCCTAGAAATCAAACTGACAAATGTGGAAGCATCAAATGCTTTTGTCAACACATCTGCTAGTTAATCTTTGGTAAGGACATGTTGTAAAGAAATAAGACCTTTTACATAGCAACCCCTCACAAAGTGATGTCTGATGTTAATAAGTTTATAGAAATATATGATAATTTGCAAGGTTAGTTTTGACAAACTATTTTCAAATGTTTCTCAAAAATTTTAATGGCTTAACTGTTGAAACCTTTTCTGTCAAAACTTCATTTACATTCTCGTCCTTGTGTTCAGACACTTTACAGAAAATCGACAGAGGTTGTATATCTCTTATGGTACAAGCTATTTTGTATGTAAGAACAAGTTTTCAAGGACATTTAAAACTGAATTTTGACTGATCATCAACCAGAATCCTCTTGATTATCTTATCAGAAAAAGTAACTCCCCTTTCAAAAATTAGGGTACTACTTTAGACAGGTACTTAAGTTTTGCCTATAAAAAACGAGCAAAAACTCAAGAAGTATTATCTCCAAACTAAAAACCGAGGAGAAATACATGACCTAATATAAACAAGAGATTTCTACTATAAAACTCGTAGAAAGATTCGTGATACGAGAATCAATTAGATCGGATAAATTTCCAGCAATTCTTCAGAGAAATTTATGAATTAGAATTCATCTCAGTCATTGTTATGGAACTGATATGGATCCTTTTCATCAATTAATCCTGAAAACAACGTAGATTCCAACACAATAAACTAAAAACAACGTAGACTCCAACACAATAAAAACCACATGAATCGTGAATTTCTACACAATCTCGACTCTGTTTTTGACAATTAAAAGTAGCGCAATATCATGAAATCGAGCTGATCTTTTTAGGTCAAATTGACGATTAGATCAATTTGACTGACCAGGCTCTAGTACCAATTATTAGGATCTGAGTTTGGATTGATTGTATTGTTTTGACTAATTTTACACAAGAATGATAAATCATAAAAGAATTTGCAGCGGAATAACAGCTAAAACTTTATAACACAATCAATGAGAGAATAGTTTTCATCATAACATGTTTTCATTACTCATAAGATTGAAATGATTAACAGGTAACTTACATGTACGAATCACTAACTCCCCCTCAGACGGAGCTTACACAGAAAAGATTGTACAATAAAGTGAAAAATGTGAAAAGCTAAATAGAACAGTACAGGCACTGTCTATTTATAGTACTAACCTAACCACTGTTAGTTTATGCTGACATCATCTTGACAATGAAATCTAACAATACTAACAAACTCTAACCACTGCCTAACCTAAACACTATTTTGTAAAGCAGTGATGACCCTTACCAGTGATAGACATAAACTCTGATGAAGGTGTTGGCATATGTTTTATCAAAGGATGATCAGACCTTTGACTTCCAGCAGACCTTTGACTTAAGAGCAGACATTTGACCCATCAGTGGTTTGGTGAATCAACATACTTTATGACTAGCAGAGCTTTGGCGTAGGGCAGTTGTTAGAACTATCAGTGGTTTGGAAGCTGGTCTTTGGAAGGAGTGAATCTAAACTCTGTTTATTCTGGATCATATAGAGCAGACCTGTTTTTGGCTTTCTATCATCTGTTCTTTTGTAGGGTTCAATCCCAACAGAAGGAACTTAGCAAACTCTGCGCTAAATAGCAAAGAAAGGAAAAGATCATTTAGCTACCTTGCGCCGGCTCGCGTAGGGAAGATAGTTAATCTTGAGAAATTCCCTAAATCATTGATGGTTTCCAGAAACCTTGCGCAGGCCACAGCAAAACAGAGGAGGTTTACAATTCTCCGCGCCAAGCATCTAAAAGGGAAAAGGATCATTTAACTACCTTGCTTCGATCGCGCAAGGAAACAGTTAACCTTGAAAGACTTTTCCTTAGCAAAGAATTTCTCCCTACAAGATATGGTGCAGATGCAAAAGGAAGCTTTTCTAGTTTTAACAGAATGCACACGTGGCAGCAAGTCATAGATAGCCACAACTGTGAAACCTCTAGAAGCATTTAATGTCCAATCGTGCAAGGGCACCTTTCAGTTACAACCGAATGCCACGTGGCAGCATCTTAGATAATCAAGAAGATCACGGTGATGGCATGGTCACCTCGAGAAAGCATAGTGATCTCACGACGACACGTGGCATCTCCCTATCCGTAGATGACGAACCAATCCATGTGCACTAACGGTAACATTAACACTTAACGGAATGGCAAAGATTCCGTTAAGTTTCCATCTCTCCTTTTGGCGCCCAAATCTGGCTATAAATAAGTAACTTCGGTTTCAAGGAAACGTATTCACTCTCACTTACTCTCTCTCTCTACTTCACTTCAACTATTTTCCGAGTACCGATACTTATTCTCACGCCGAAGGGTGGTCACGGAGAGAACCCCCTTCTCCCCATGGCGAGGCTAACGGCGTTCTGTTTTGCAGGCATCGTCGAAGTGTAAATGCGATCACCACAGTCAAACTAAACGAAGGATTAACCAATTTTATGAAGAAACCAAACCCTAGATCTAACCTGATTTCGGTCTGTTAGGTCTACGTTTCTTCATTGGCGCCCACTGATTTTCTATTCTCTTCTCATCTTTCGTTTTGTTTCACTAAGATCTACATCATCATGGCTGATGGATCATCGTTTCCAGGTCCTCGATCAGAGATCCGTCGTGTCATTGGCGGTCCTCAGGTCGACGGACAAATTGTTGAAGACTCGTTCGGCGAAGCTGATGCTCCGTATGATCCAGATGATGCGAGCATTCCAGTGACTCCGGCAGCTCCTCATGCTGATGTCGCGTCAATTTTACCACCTGGAGAGACCCCGTTGTCTTGGTTAAATAAATCTCAAGCTGCTTTAAATGCTATGTATGCTCAACTATGTGCTCAGACTGGAACTCTAGCTTTTCAAGCTCCGGTTAATGCTCCGGTGCTTTGCCGGCACCTCGAGTGTTGAGTTATGATACTCAGAACCATACCCATGCGCCTTTGCATGTGTCTGTAGATGGAACCAAGATGTATTCTAAAACTAGGAATGATTATGTTAATTCTGATAATCGAAAGCAAGAAGAAAATGCTCAACGTCGCACATCTGTTCACTCACGTTTGGGCCCGCGACTGTCACAGAAGCGGGACACCCAACATGATGAATATGACAAGACTTATGAAGAAGGAGATAGTGTAAGTGTATTTAACCGTTTGTCTACGAAACATGTCAGTTACAAGCCTAGAATACGTGCAACATGCAATCCTGAGGCGGAGCATGATTACAATCGGGTGTATCGACCTGCCGAAGCAGCTGAGCAATCGAAGTTTGTAAGAGAAATAGCGTTAGCTCCGCTAGAACGAGCAAAGTTACCGTCCAATGTAGGGAAGTTTAACGGTTTAACTGATCCTGATGATCACATGCGCCTTTTCACTGGCGCAGGGTTAATTGGAGGATGGACATTACCAAAGTGGTGCCATCTATTCGTGCAGACTCTTACTGGCGCCGCGCGCCTTTGGTTTGATAATTTATCTACAGGTAAACTTTCCTCTTGGAACGATCTTAAGGAGAAATTCCTTACGCATTTTAGTCAACAAAGGCGATACGTCAGAGATTCCTCAGATGTGATGAACATCTGGCGGAAGGATAATGAAAGCCTTGAGGATTCTATCACTCGTTACAACAAAGAAGTGTTAGAAATTGGAGATGTTCACGAGGATCATATCCGCGCACAGTTCAAGTATGCGGTGAGATGTGATGAAATGATAAAAGTACTTTCTGGGACAACTGGTCTTCCAAAGAGCTGGGATAAGCTAATGGCAGCAGCCAAAGTCTATGCAAAGACTGAGCGAAACCTTAATTCTAACAGACCACCACTACCTCAGAATCGTCCTCAGGATCTTAGTAGAGGTGGCCGGAAGTTTAAAAAGGATGGAAATACTCGAACCAAAGCTCGTATTCCCCGTACTCGCAAGTAGATGCTCGCGCAACGATTAATAAGATTACCACCCAGAAAGCCATTAAACAAGAGAGTCGCGATCGACAATGGACTCCTCTAACGAAATCTCCCGCAGAAGTCTTGAGCACAGAGAATTATCAGTTTAAACAACCTCATCCCATGAAGAACAAGAGGGTCAAGACCCGAATCTTTTTTGTGATTTTCACAAAGATACTGGGCACACAACTGACAATTGCATCAGTTTGCGCACAGAGATTGAAAAAGCATTGAAAAGCGGTAAACTGACACACTTAGTACAATCAGTACGAAAAGAGGTCAGGCAACTCACACGTGGGGATGAGCGTCCAAGCAACAAAAAGATGAAACAAGTTGCCATGATTCAAGGAGGACCATCGCGCAAGCGCAACTTCCAACATTTTCGAGATAACAAATGGCACGAGAAGCAAGTAATTTTTCCTATTGTTCCGGGCGGACCCCAGGAAGAAAGACCAGTAGTAATCACAGGTATTTTTGGTCATTACTAGACTAATTATATGTTCATAGATCCGGGAAGCTCCATGGACATCATATACGAGCAATGTTTCAAACAGTTAGATCCGGAAGATAAGGCGTGCCTGGAATAAGTTGACTTTCCGTTAACTAGATTCTGCAATGAGGCTGTCTTTCCTCTCGGACAGATAGTTTTTCCTGTCACTCTTTCAGACGGAAAACACTCGCGAACCATTCAAGTAAATTTTATGGTGATGCCGGCAACTTCTCATCATGATGTTTTATTAGGGCGTCGTGCGCAACGTGATTTCAGCATGGTCACGTCTGCGCCTCACGCTGCTTGTGGTTTCCCAACGCCAACAGGAGTCGCTATCATATTTGCTCGAAAAGAAATTATGTCTATCGAAGAACCAGTTGCTAAGGCTGCTAAATCTATGTCGCCGAGTGAACCCGGGAAATGGGTTCTAAATAACAAATATCCAGAGCAACCAATTATCCTCGGTCCCGCGATATCCATCACAATCCGCGCAAAGCTCAAACCATTGTTGTTTTGTAATATGGATATCTTCGCCCGAACACCTGCAGACATGGTAGGGGTCCCGCGCGACGTTGCAGAGCATTGTTTAAATGTTTTCCCATCAGCAAAACCGGTGGTTCAGAAAAAGCGCAGCTTGGGTACTGGAAAAACTGAAGCTATGAATGAGCAAGTTGCTGAATTACAAAAAGCTGGCATTTTACAAGAAGTGAAATACCAAACTTGGGTGGAGAACCCCGTTATGGTCAAAAAACATAACGGCGGATGGCGCATGTGCGTCGATTTTACAGATTTGAACAAGGCATGTCCCAAAGATTGTTACTCTCTTCCTGAGATTGACAAGAAAGTTGACTCCTTAGCATCATTTCATTGGAAATTTTTTCTCGACTGTTACAAAGGGTACCATCAAGTGCTGATGAAACAAGAGGATGAAGACAAAACGGCCTTCCGCACGGAAAATGGTATTTTCTGTTATACAAAAAATGCCTTTTGGACTCCGCAATGCGGGAGCCACTTATCAACGGCTTATGGATTCAGTGTTTGGTGACGACATTAGAGTAACCGTTGAAGTGTATATTGATGATCTAGTTATCATGAGTCATACGGAAGAAATGATGTTGGAAAACATTCAAAAGACTTTTGATTCACTGCGAAAAGTTAATTTGAAATTGAACCCAAGCAAGTGTTCTTTTGGCATCAAGAGGGCAAGTTCCTCGGATTCATAGTCACAAAGGATGGGTTTAAAGTCAATCCAGAGAAAGTTGAAGCAATTCAAAGTATGACATCCCAAGCAAGTGTTAAGGAGATGCAGATATTGACGGGACGATTAGATGCCCTCAATCGGTTTCTCGCAAATCACGCTGCAAAGTCTTATCCTTTCATCAGTACTCTGCGCAACTGCGTAAAGAAAGATAAGTTTCAATGGACAGTAGAGGCGGAGAAAGCCTTCCAAGATATGATGGATTGTTTGATTCAATTGCCGACTTTGACAGCTCCGTGCAACAAAGAGCCTCTGATCCTCTATCTTGGTGCTCCGAATTGGCAGTTGGAGCAGTTTTACTTATCGAAAGAGAAGGTGTTCAAGCACCTATCTATTATATTAGCAAGATGTTGAATGATCCAAAGTCTCGATATTCGATGATGGAAAAACTGATACTTGCGTTAGTCAACGCGTCGCGCAGACTTCGTAGGTATTTTTCTGGGCACGTCATAAATGTCTTAACAAATTATCACCTCGGCCAAATTCTTCCAAAACCGGACGTCTCTGGGCGATTAGCTAATTGGGCTATCGAACTAGACGGTCATAATATTGTCTACAAGCCAAGACCAGCGATTAAAGGGCAAATCCTTGCTGATTTCATAGCTGAGGTTCCAGCAGACAAAATCCAGGAATGCGAAGAAATCCAAAATCTGGTTCCTGTTACAGATAACAGAGAGTGGTTGTTACATACGGATGGCGCATCGAATAGTGACGGGGCTGGCGCAGGCCTCCGACTAGTTAATCCAGATAACCAAGAGTTCACTTATGCCATACGCCTGGATTTCAAGAGCACAAATAATGAGGCTGAGTATGAGGCGTTCCTAGCAGGCTTGCGCCTCGCTATAAAAATGGGCACGACAAATTTAACGGCCCATGTTGATTCTCGCCTTGTAGCAGAACAAATCAATGGTACTTATGATGCAAGGGGCGATATTATGGCATTATACTTGGAGCAAGCCAAGTCATTAATCAGTCAATTCCAACAATTTAAAGTTGTATACGTCAACAGGAGTGACAAAGAGCATGCTGACGCACTAAGAAAACTTGCAGCCACAAGTTTCCAACATTTCACAAAAGAGGTCAGGATTGAAGTCTTAAAAAATCCATCTCTGCCGCTAAAACAAGTTAGCATGGTCGAAATGGGGAGTCCATCTTTGATGTCTCCAATTATCATGTTTTTACAACATGGCCAACTTCCTGACAACAAGGCGCAGGCGCGGAAGATACGATGTAAGGCTTTAAACTTCAGAAAACTTACAAAGGGTGTGGGTGACTTCGGTATAAGCTTAGGAGGTTCAATAAGGCTCGGAAATGATGAAACCGGTTTTCCGGCGACGAACAGATTAATTCCGGCGAGTGGAATTACGCCGAGAAAAAGTGTGGTTTTGAGCGAAAAGGTTTGCCGTGGGTTGTGGGTGAATTTATAGGGCAAATCGTCGAAGAACCTGGTCTGATTTCCGACTGTATTCGTAAATTATAAAAATTCCGGCGGTTATGGTTTGGTCGCGGACTCAGACGTCGGTTATAACCGATGTCTTAGTAATGGTTTACGTTATAACGTAAATTGTCGTTAAGACTCGCGAGATTTCCGGGATTCCGACGACTGAACTGTTGGGCGCCGGTTTTGAATTCGTAACGTCACTTTATAAATTAAATGATTCCAATATTTATCAAACAATACAAGTGGCGCAGTGGTTTGTGTGATGTGCGATAAGTCTGATGTTGAACCGGTTCAGACCCGGGTTCGAAACCCGGCAGAACCTATATTTTTTTATTTTGCGTTTTTTAACAGTTTTTCAAAAACTAAATATATATTCCCGTATAATAATCGATTACGTATTGCTTAAAAATATTTTGGGCATTTAATTCGCAACGAAAATTTTGATTGACTGTTCGGTTGCTAAACGGAGCGGGTTTGGTAAATCCGTTTTTGACGGATGTTACAGTATCCCCTGCTTTTTAGAAATTTCGTCCCGAAATTTAAATAATGATATATTTTAAGTAAAAGGATGATGATGTTTAGTTTGACAGTTGTATGCTTAGAAAAATAAGGGTTTAAGTTTTTGTTCGAGGCGGTAACGTTCCTTGTAAGGGTTAAGTACCCTATTCAGGAATCGCTTTTTGTTGCCTACTGTATAAGTATTGATAACCAGAAATGATTTTCTAAAAATGATATCATGCATAAAAGTTTAGATACGTTTGGGAAAGTATGGTTATATCCTAAGGCAAAACTTCTAACACTACAACCTACATGGAACATAAATAAAAACACAACAGCTGATATTTGAACATAAATAAACACAACAGCTAATATTCGAACATGAATAAACACAACATCAAATAATTGAATCCACATTCTGAGAGCATATATGTTTGAATGGTGGAAGTTCCTCTCTCGTTTGTTATGATGGAGAGGTTAGTTTATGTAGAAATGGAACACAATCCAATCTCTTTAAATAGCATGATGATATAAATGTAACACAAATTCCAACCAAGGCAATACTAAATCCTACATGGAACTTCTCATAACCGCCTGATAATGCCTCTGATCCTTTGGCAAGAATATTTATATATAGGAAGTACCAGCGGCGTATCCACCATATTCTTGCCAAATTTTCATTAGTTTTATCCACAAGTTATGATTGGTTACCAAGAAACTAATAAATCCTACATAGAACTTCTCATAACCGTCCGATAATGCCTCTGATCCTTTGACAAGAATACTTATATATAGGAAGTACCAGCGGCGTATCCACCATATTCTTGTCAAATTTTCATTGGTTTCATCAGTGAATTATGATTAGTCCTATAACTCCACAACCAATACAACAAACATAAACTACTGAAATGAAATATATCTATGCGATCAAGGCTCAATCAAACGGAGCCGATCGTGTTGCATGTACTGAAAATGAAATTGTCTGTGTGCTCAAGGCTCAATCAAACGGAGCCGAGCGTATTGCATGTACTTGAAAATGAATAACTTAACCACACAAACAGCCTATGCATGAAACCTCTCATAACCGCCTGATAATGCCTCCGATCATTTGACAAGAATAGTTATATATAGGAAGTACCAGCGGCGTATCCACCATATTCTTGTCAAATTTTCATTGACTTTATCCGCAAGTTATGATTAGTTCTATGCGACTCTACTACAAACACCACAACCACAAGATACTGATAATGAAAATGTATGTGCGCTCAAGGCTCAATCAAACGGAGCCGAACGTATTGCATGAACTGGAAATGTAAATTGAACTGTGCGCTCAAGGCTCAATCAAACGGAGCCGAACGTATTGCATGAACTGGAAATGTAAATTGAACTGTGCGCTCAAGGCTCAATCAAACGGAGCCGAACGTATTGAATGTACTGAAATTGAACAACTTAATCTAAACAACCATCACACAAACAGCCTATGCATGGAACCTCTCATAACCGCCTGATAATGCCTCCGATCATTTGTCAAGAATACTTATATATAGGAAGTACCAGCGGCGTATCCACCATATTCTTGTCAAATTCTCATTGACTTTATCCGCCAGTCATGATTAGTTCTATGCGACTCTACAACAAACACCATAACCACAAGATACTGATAATGAAATTGTATGTGCGCTCAAGGCTCAATCAAACGGAGCCGAACGTATTGCATGAACTGGAAATGTAAATTGAACTGTGCGCTCAAGGCTCAATCAAACGGAGCCGAGCGTATTGCATGTATTGAAATGTAAAATGAAATAACCGATCAAGGCTCAATCAAACGGAGCCGATCGTGCGGGCACGCCAAGATCAACCACATAATAAAATGGGGATCCAACTCAACCTCGATGGATGGGGAGCCACGGCCTCGGCAAATGCATATACTGAAAACAATATATAATATACAATAATTATTCTAACGGTCTACACATGTGATAAAGAAAAAACATAAAACTAAACGATAGGAGTTGAATCTGGATCTTCGGCGAAGAGGACTAGTTGAGTATCTTCACTTGGGCCGTCATTATCTTCGACCGGATTGGCATTGATGTTGAAGACTCTTCCTCTTGCTGGTGGCATAGTGGTTGGGTTTTCTTGGTTTACTTGGTTAACTGGGTTTGATTGGGCTTGAGTGTTGATAACGTTAACCAATTGAGGGCATGTGTTTCTAAAGTGGGTAGGGTCGCCACAATTGAAACAAGCTCGAGCATATGGGAACATGGGGTATTGGGGTTGTTGATAGGTTTGGTTTATGGTTTGAGTAGGGGCAAAGGTTTGGTCTTGAAAGGTGCGACAAACATTGCTCAAATGACCATAGCGTCCACAAGTTGCACATAGACGACATGGTAGGGTATAGGGATGGTGATAAAAACAGTTGTTGCATCGAGGGTGAGGTCCAAGATATGGTTTCTTATTTGGGTAAGCTGAGTCGGGTGCCACTTGGGTGATAGGGATAGCTCGGATGGGTATAGCGTGTAAAACTGGTTGATTTGGTTGGGTAGCAGCGAAAAGTCGCCCGTCTCTTCTTCTCTTAGGATTGGGTTGAGAAGGGGATTCGGTTTGGGTGGAGTCGGAGGTTTCAGTCGTTTCTTTATCCTTCTTCTTCTCCTCCTTGAAGTCTTTGTTTCGGATTCGGTTCTCGGTGAGCTCTGTTGCTAGCTCCATTGCTGCTTCCAAAGTTGCAGGCTTGGTACTTATTACAGGGTCTTGGATCTTTGACGGAAGACCACTAATGTAGTGCTCGATCAAACGGTAGAGGGGAGTGAACATGTTGGGGACCATTTGATGTAACTCGAGGAATCTTTTGTTGTAAGTGATGTGGTCTCCTTCCATTTGCTTCAATGAGTAAAATTCATCTTCTAATTTCTTGATTTCGCTCCTTGAGCAAAATCGTCTGGTCATGATTTCCTTCAATTCGTTCCAAGTTAAGGACATAGCATCGTCGACGCCTCGTTTGGCCTTCTCTGTATTCCACCAAGTAAGTGCAATCCCATATAGTCGACCGGTAGCATATCGCACTTTGCGATCGTCAGGGCAATCGCAATTTAGAAAAGTGTTCTCCATTTCTTCAAACCAATGGAGGAGAGCGGTGACGCCTTCAGTCCCTTTGTACTTTGGAGGGTCGCATGATTTGAAATGCTTGTAGGTGCATTTAGTGATATTTGATGGAGAGTTGATAACGTTTTGGTTTGCTTGATTGACAGGATTAACGGTGAGTGCTTGTTGAACTTGAATTACAATGTTGGGTATTACGGCAGCCATTTGTTGAGCGATTAAGGCAGCCATGCGTTCGCGGGCTTTTCTTGCTCTCGTCTTCCTACGGGCGAGGTTAGAAGACATCTACAAGGAATACATGACAAGAGTATGAGTTGAATGTTTTTGGGTTCATGGGTCGCATTAGGAATGAACATTCATAAAATAATTATAAATAAATAAATCCACTACATCCATAGGATGTCTTGGGCTTTGCTCGCTGTTAGGCCCTACATGCCGCCATACTTTAACTGTGTAATCATGTGGGCCCCCATGAATACCGGTTTTTCATATGGTTCGCACGGGTTTGCCAAGTTGCGTACACAAAAACCCGGAGAAAATCGAGAAATATGTATACAACGTGTGATATTCGGAATGTGTCCAGGTGTAGACACGGTGACAACTCAAAGTAGGGTTAGTTCGAACGACGTTTGGTGTGGCATGCTTTGGCCTAATAGGTCCTTCGTACTCTCATCGTTGGTCCCCAGGTAGGCAAACTGGTCCGTTATATTGGATTTATACGAATGCCAGCCTAGACAGGACATTCCGACTACCGGTACTTGTACCCTTCCAGTTACTACATGCCCGTCGCAGAACTTACTTTGATGAGATTTGAAAATTGCACAAAATCTTTGGATAATGAGAGTATGAAAATAAATTGAATACATGAACATCGATATATGTATAATGAGTATGTATATAAGCATGTATGTTTGACTGTAAATGTAAACAAATATGAAACAAATAAATATCACAAGTTTGTATGTAACCACCTAATCAATTAAAAAATTTAGGCAGACTATAGTATAGGTTCTAAGGGTCTAATAACCTATCCTATATCCCTATAGTCATGGCTCTAATACCAATCTGTCACACCCTGACCCGCAGCGGATAAGGTGATCGGGGCATGATTGGGTTATCATCAAAGCTCATGACATTTATTATGCGTTTCATATTCTTTAATACAAATTAAATGGAAATTTACAATAAATGTTACAACATGTTCTAACTAACAATCTAAACTTCTTTGTTCTCTTCTAAGGCATATCCTATGTTTTCCTTGCTTCAACCTGTTCACCTGTATCATGTGTAAAGGGTTTTTGGATCAACATAATGTTGGCGAGTGAATCCTATGGAAAACATTTGAACAAATTTATTTAAATTGATTATGAAATATGTGCACAACCAAACATGAGTAAAAATAGATGTAAACTTAATCAACAATCATAAGATATTAAATAAAACACACATGAACAATAATGGAACATTTAGAGGCACGCGATGCTCAACTCGTCTCTCACGAGGAACTGAGGGGCCTAATGAATGAATTGCATAACATGATAATATGAATGCCACAACTACAACCAATATAAACTCAATGATACACACATGAACAACAATGAATTTGATTTGAAGCATGCGTTGTTCAACTCGTCTCCCACGAGGAACTGATGGGCTTAATGAATGAGTTTCATATGATTTGGCATAAGGAAATAAGTAAAATACAACAATATAAACAATCTAAGTTTAGGTCATGATGTGGTATGGCACAAGTTTAAATAAATAAATTAATTATTTTCATAACACATGACACACCCCAAAATGTGTAATTTAAAAGGGGAAGTTGTAAGATTCACTCACAGTGGGTGCGTTCGGTTGATGACGTTGAATGCACGCGAAGTGGTTTTAACCACGAGTGAGTTTAACCTAGATAAATCGCATTATGGTTTGGTAAGTAAACGGATTTTATTAATCTATTTTAGTAGGATTGTTGGGTGTATTTTTGTGAGTTTGAGGCTATTTTCTAACCTTAAAAATGTTATTTCTAAGTATTTTTAATTGATTTTTAATTAAAATAATTAAATAAAAATAATAAAAAAATTTGATTTTTTTCTCTGACCGTTGACCGTTGACCTGACCGTTGACCGGTTCGATTCGGAATATAGGTGCGCTGAGTGAGGCTCGAACCCGAGACCTCTCGTACGCGTGCACGCAGCTCTACCAACTGAGCTACGTGTTTAACCCGTTATATATCTGATTTTAATTATATATATATATTAATTAGTTTAAACCGAAAATCCTTTTATATTAAAAACGATTTAAATCCAGAGAACCGGTGCGCTCCACAGGTCTCGAACCCGGAACCTGTGGCTTAAACTAACACACAGTCCACCGCTGGACTGTGTGTTTAACATGTTATATATTCCAACTTTTATTATACTTAAATACAAATTATCTGTTTTCATTTCTGTCTTTATTTTAAAAAGGTTAATAATCGTCCGGGTCGATGCAGAGGACCGGACTCGAACTCGTGACGTGCGACTTAAACATACACACAGTCCACCGCTGGACTGTGTGTCTAACTTGGTTATTATTTCGATTATTAATATACTTAACATATACCTGTGGCGACTCCGGTTCAGTTTAACAAAAAAAATGATTTTTATTAAGGCAGCGTGTGTGAAACCGGATTCGAACTCGAGACCTTTCTGTGTTTATTGTCCACACAGTCCACCGCTGGACTGTGTGTCTAACCCGAGTAATAAGTTGATTTAAATTATACTTATACGTTCCATGACTTCGTCTTCTTCACTGAGTTATAACCAGAATCGGAAATCGACTGGTTCAAAGTCTTAATCGTTTCTTTTAGTGTTTTAGGTTAATTATAGATGAGATATAAGTATAAAGAAAAGAAAATAAGCGTGAGGTATACCGACTCGCTTTCCTCTGTTTTCCGGCAGAACTCCGGCGACAGAAATTAGCTCCAGCGAGGTATCTTGCAGCAGAGAAACTTCAGAAAACTTACAAAGGGTGTGGGTGACTTCGGTATAAGCTTAGGAGGTTCAATAAGGCTCGGAAATGATGAAAACCGGTTTTCCGGCGACGAACAGATTAATTCCGGCGAGTGGAATTACGCCGAGAAAAAGTGTGGTTTTGAGCGAAAAGGTTTGCCGTGGGTTGTGGGTGAATTTATAGGGCAAATCGTTGAAGAACCTGGTCTGATTTCCGACTGTATTCGTAAATTATAAAAATTTCGGCGGTTATGGTTTGGTCGCGGACTCAGACGTCGGTTATAACCGATGTCTTAGTAATGGTTTACGTTATAACGTAAATTGTCGTTAAGACTCGCGAGATTTCCGGGATTCCGACGACTGAACTGTTGGGCGCCGGTTTTGAATTCGTAACGTCACTTTATAAATTAAATGATTCCAATATTTATCAAACAATACAAGTGGCGCAGTGGTCTGTGTGATGTGCGATAAGTCTGATGTTGAACCGGTTCAGACCCGGGTTCGAAACCCGGCAGAACCTATATTTTTTTATTTTGCGTTTTTTAACAGTTTTTCAAAAACTAAATATATATTCCCGTATAATAATCGATTACGTATTGCTTAAAAATATTTTGGGCATTTAATTCGCAACGAAAATTTTGACTGACTGTTCGGTTGCTAAACGGAGCGGGTTTGGTAAATCCGTTTTTGACGGATGTTACATTCAATCCCAACAATCTCCCCCTAGAACAGATGATGCCAAAACTCTTCTTTATTCATGATCTTTATGTCTCATCAGTTATTCCTTGATTTGTTCTTTGAATTTTGTTTCAAAGTTCAAGGAATCTTCATCATCCTCATCCCTGCACAGTTGTAGTTCCAAAAGATCTTGAAGGTTAGCTACACTCAGGCTTAGTGCATCCTTCCTAGGCATACTAACAACTTTCTCATTGGACCTGAGCAGAGTCAATACATGGGTCTTTTTATCAGAGAGCCACTTTAGTATTTTTGAGTTCAATGGGTTTCTTGGGAGAGGAGTTATTTGTGATGGGAATTGAAAAGGTGAACTTTTTGAAAGCCTTTGAAAAAGATCTTCAGCATTTGGTAAAGGCTTCGATGGTTTTTTATTCAAGTCATGCAAAGGTTCCTTAGTGATAGCCTGCTTACTTTTATTAGCATCCCTTTGCTGATCTTGCATATCCATCTGCAGCTACCTCTTCCTTTGGTTAAGGGCTTGAATGGTTGTTTCCAAGACCAGATCTGCACTTAGTTTTTTAACATTTTTCCAATCTGGTGCATTCTGTCTTATTTGAGGGTCTTTCTTCATACTATCAGTTCTTTCTGCTTCTTGTTTGAGAGCTTGGATGGACCACTCTTTGAACTGGTTCTCCTCAGCTTGATAGGGTTTTTCTTTCATGATGAATCTGATGAGGCTTACCCTTTGCTTCATTTGAGGATCAACTTTTGGAGAATTCACAGTCATTCTCTCATTTAATTCACTTGCATACTCTTCCAATTTCTTAACTTTACTTAGTTCTTGCTGTTCCAATCTTGATAGGTATGCATTTCCCTTTACTTCACTCTCCTTTTTAGCTATGTTTTTGGCTTGCCTAGTCTTCAGTATTAGATAATTCTCAATGGTTTTGGGATTTCTATAGCCATGAAGAGAAGGGAAAGTTCTTTTGGATGGATCAGCTTCTGTGTAGAATTGTAGCATCTCTCCTTTTACTGCAGCCAACTCTAAAGGATACGATGTCTCCATTGGAATATTTCTTGTTGGATTTTGACCTTTGAGTGACTCAACATGGCTAATTTGTAGTGATGATGAATGGGTGATAGCTGGTTTTGGTATTGGATTTGTTTGGACAACAGGTGTAGATGGTATGTCATCATTTTTACTGTAGCCATTCTTCTTCTATTTCTAGCATAAACCAGTTTTGGTGCAGAAGTATTTGTGCAAACCACTGCTATCATAACATCTGCTGTACTTTTGGTAGTATCAACATCTGCTACTGTGACAGATGGTTGCTGAGATGAGGAAGGCAATACAATAGAACCGTCAGTGGTTGGCCTTTTAGAACCAGCAGTGGTTTTGAGACCAGCAGTGGCATCCTTCATCTCCTTGTATTTTATCCTGACATGACTTTGAACTATCCTCATTTGTGTATCTTCATCATCTGCTTGAATTTTTAGGATTTCATCACCTCCCTTTTCTTTTTCTTTGACAGATGTTACAGCAGACGTTACTGAGAGATTTTCCTCAGAGTCATTTTTCTCCCCCTTTTTGGCATCATCAATTCTTCCGAAGATAGGTGCAGGGGTAGTGCCAGGAATGAGAATTCTCTTGATTTCTCTAAGCTCTTCCTGTGTGTCTTTTTACCTTGCTTCAACTTTTTCTTTAAATGTCTGCACTTTTGAATCATATAACAGATTAGCATGCTGAAAGTGATGTTGAAGCAGAGGATACATTTGTGTTGCAATTCTGGTGGCTTGAGCAGATGATTGAGCAGTGTTTCGAGATTTTGCTGAATGTAACATCTGTTGCAGCACATCTTTGATATCTCCCACTGATGCCTCAATCTTTGTAACTTTATCCGTCAATTCCTTGTGTTTTAGCTCATCTCCTAAATTAATAGGATCATCTGAGCTCCTACCCAAGATGGTAGTTTTATCTAGAGTATCATGAGCATGTGATTTATCACTTGCCTCAACTTTAGATGCCCCCTTTTCTTGGTACTGGGGTCTTCCCACTGCAGCAGAGGTTACCTGGGTATCCTCAGCAGTGGTTGCCTTCAAAGGATACTTACATATGAAACTACTGTCCAGATGTAAATCAGTGGATTCAACATCTGTAGTAGCTGCTTCAATTGAACTATCAACAAGGATTTCAGAAAATCCAAGTGATGTAGCCTCCTCAACTGTTTGTGGGATAACCAGTTGATTTTTGTCAGACACAGCCATTGTAGAAGTTTTGCTCTCAGTGATGTGTTGGTGAGAGTGGCCTTTTTGTGACTGACTATCAAAGGTTTCAAACAGTGATGTGATGGTTTTTGTAAGTTGAAGTGTGGAGAGTGGTGTGGAAAGCAGATTTGTCCTGGGAGATGGACATTTTAACATACTCTCAAATGAGGTTGATGTTATCAGTTGTGGGTTCCCTGTGCTTACAACATGCTCCTTTTGTGAGGAATCATGAGGAGTAATGGTTTTGGGTGGAGATCTTTCTACCATCTGCTGTGAGGAAGTAGCAGCAGTGGTTTCATGTGACTTTTGTGTTGTCACTGGATTAACTTCTGGGATCTCATCTTCCAGAAGGTCCTTTTTGATAGGTTTGGTGGGTTTCGATGGTTTCTTTTTGGTCTTTTTAGGAGTTTTTGGTGTGGGTTGCACAGCAGTGGTTTTGCTGCTGTGGTCACCAAGAGCAGTGGGCTCAGCAGCTGGAATCCGAGGAACAGATGTGGACTCATCTAAATTTTGCTCAGACTCCCCTACTTGTGTTTTTGAAACTTTTGACTCTTTAACTGAATTTTGACTAATCATCAACCAGAATCCTCTTGATTATCTTATCAGAAAAAGTAACTCCCCTTTCAAAAATTAGGGTACTACTTTAGACAGGTACTTAAGTTTTGCCTATAAAAAACGAGCAAAAACTCAAGAAGTATTATCTCCAAACTAAAAACCGAGGAGAAATACATGACCTAATATAAACAAGAGATTTCTACTATAAAACTCGTAGAAAGATTCGTGATACGAGAATCAATTAGATCGGATAAATTTCCAGCAATTCTTCAGAGAAATTTATGAATTAGAATTCATCTCAGTCATGGTTATGGAACTGATATGGATCCTCTTCATCAATTAATCCTGAAAACAACGTAGATTCCAACACAATAAACTAAAAACAACGTAGACTCCAACACAATAAAAACCACATGAATCGTGAATTTCTACACAATCTCGACTCTGTTTTTGACAATTAAAAGTAGCGCAATATCATGAAATCGAGCTGATCTTTTTAGGTCAAATTGACGATTAGATCAATTTGACTGACCAGGCTCTAATACCAATTATTAGGATCTGAGTTTGGATTGATTGTATTGTTTTGACTAATTTTACACAAGAATGATAAATCATAAAAGAATTTGCAGCGGAATAACAGCTAAAACTTTATAACACAATCAATGAGAGAATAGTTTTCATCATAACATGTTTTCATTACTCATAAGATTGAAATGATTAACAGGTAACTTACATGTACGAATCACTAACTCCCCCTCAGACGGAGCTTACACAGAAAAGATTGTACAATAAAGTGAAAAATGTGAAAAGCTAAATAGAACAGTACAGGCACTGTCTATTTATAGTACTAACCTAACCACTGTTAGTTTATGCTGACATCATCTTGACAATGACATCTAACAATACTAACAAACTCTAACCACTGCCTAACCTAAACACTATTTTGTAAAGCAGTGATGACCCTTACCAGTGATAGACATAAACTCTGATGAAGGTGTTGGCAGATGTTTTATCAAAGGATGATCAGACCTTTGACTTCCAGCAGACCTTTGACTTAAGAGCAGACATTTGACCCATCAGTGGTTTGGTGAATCAACATACTTTATGACTAGCAGAGCTTTGGCGTAGGGCAGTTGTTAGAACTATCAGTGGTTTGGAAGCTGGTCTTTGGAAGGAGTGAATCTAAACTCTGTTTATTCTGGATCATATAGAGCAGACCTGTTTTTTGCTTTCTATCATCTGTTCTTTTGTAGGGTTCAATCCCAACAGAAGGAACTTAGCAAACTCTGCGCTAAATAGCAAAGAAAGGAAAAGATCATTTAGCTACCTTGCGCCGGCTCGCGTAGGGAAGATAGTTAATCTTGAGAAATTCCCTAAATCATTGATGGTTTCCAGAAACCTTGCGCAGGCCACAGCAAAACAGAGGAGGTTTACAATTCTCCGCGCCAAGCATCTAAAAGGGAAAAGGATCATTTAACTACCTTGCTTCGATCGCGCAAGGAAACAGTTAACCTTGAAAGACTTTTCCATAGCAAAGAATTTCTCCCTACAAGATATGGTGCAGATGCAAAAGGAAGCTTTTCTAGTTTTAACAGAATGCACACGTGGCAGCAAGTCATAGATAGCCACAACTGTGAAACCTCTAGAAGCATTTAATGTCCAATCGTGCAAGGGCACCTTTCAGTTACAACCGAATGCCACGTGGCAGCATCTTAGATAATCAAGAAGATCACGGTGATGGCATGGTCACCTCGAGAAAGCATAGTGATCTCACGACGACACGTGGCATCTCCCTATCCGTAGATGACGAACCAATCCATGTGCACTAACGGTAACATTAACACTTAACGGAATGGCAAAGATTCCGTTAAGTTTCCATCTCTCCTTTTGGCGCCCAAATCTGGCTATAAATAAGTAACTTCGGTTTCAAGGAAACGTATTCACTCTCACTTACTCTCTCTCTCTACTTCACTTCAACAATTTTCCGAGTACCGATACTTATTCTCACGCCGAAGGGTGGTCACGGAGAGAACCCCCTTCTCCCCATGGCGAGGCTAACGGCGTTCTGTTTTGCAGGCATCGTCGAAGTGTAAATGCGATCACCACAGTCAAACTAAACGAAGGATTAACCAATTTTATGCAGAAACCAAACCCTAGATCTAACCTGATTTCGGTATGTTAGGTCTACGTTTCTTCATTGGCGCCCACTGATTTTCTATTCTCTTCTCATCTTTCGTTTTGTTTCACTAAGATCTACATCATCATGGCTGATGGATCATCGTTTCCAGGTCCTCGATCAGAGATCCGTCGTGTCATTGGCGGTCCTCAGGTCGACGGACAAATTGTTGAAGACTCGTTCGGCGAAGCTGATGCTCCGTATGATCCAGATGATGCGAGCATTCCAGTGACTCCGGCAGCTCCTCATGCTGATGTCGCGTCAATTTTACCACCTGGAGAGACCCCGTTGTCTTGGTTAAATAAATCTCAAGCTGCTTTAAATGCTATGTATGCTCAACTATGTGCTCAGACTGGAACTCTAGCTTTTCAAGCTCCGGTTAATGCTCCGGTGCTTTGCCGGCACCTCGAGTGTTGAGTTATGATACTCAGAACCATACCCATGCGCCTTTGCATGTGTCTGTAGATGGAACCAAGATGTATTCTAAAA